>CAUYRB010099605.1:0-11938 GCA_963574695.1 Propithecus perrieri
TTTTCATTTATCATTGTAAAACCAAGGACAATTTTATAACTTTTTTGTACGTAGCTGTTACATGTAGGGCAATCTGTCTTTAAGTAGGGATAAATTACTCTAAAAAGAAAATGAATCCTAGATAGTTTTCCCTTCAAGTCAAGCATCTTTTTGTTTAAATAAACTTCTTGTTTAAAAAAAAAATTAAAATCTTTTGTATTTCAAATGACACTATGAAGTAAGGGAAAAGAAAACCCATGGAACAGGGGCAATATTTGCAAACCATATATCTGATAAGGGTCTACTATTCATAATAAATAAAGAACTCCTGCAAATCAACAATAAAAAGATAAATAACACAATTAAAAATAGTCAAAGAATTTGAATAGATATTTCCCCCAAATAGACATACAAATGATCAATAAACATATGAAAATATGCTCAACATCACTAGTCATGAGGGAAATGCAAATCAAAACCACAGTGAGATACCAATTCACATCCACTAGTATGGCTATGATAACAATAATGGATGATAGTAAGTGTTGGCTAGGATGTGGAGAAACAAGAACCCTCATACATTGCTGGTGGGAATGTAAAATGGTTCAGCTACTGTGGAAAGTACTTCCTCAAGAAACTCAACATAGAATTACCATGTGAACCAGCAATCCCACTTCTAGGTATATATCTAATAGAAATGAAAACACATGTTCACACAAAAACTTGTACATAAATGTTTTATATCAGCATTATTCATAATAGCTGAAAAGTGGAAAAAACTTAAATGTCTATCAGCTGATGAAAGTATAAGCAAAATGTGGTATATCCATACAATGGAATGTCACTCAACTATACAAAATAGTAAAGCACTGTTACATACCGCAACACAGATGTACTTTGAAAACATTATGCTAATGGAAATAAGTCAGACACAAATGGCCAAATATTGCATGATTGCATTCATACGAAATGTCAAGATTAGGCAACTCCATGGTGACAGAAAGTAGATTAGTGGTTTCCAGGGCATGGGGGAGGAGGGTGTTGGGCCTAACTGCTAATAGGTATAGGGTTTCTTTTTGAGGTGATGGAAACATTCTAGAATTAGTGGTGATGACTGCACAACATAGTGAATATAATAAAAACCACTGAAGTGTATACTTTGAAATGGTGCATTCTATGTTATGTGAAGTATATTTCAATTAAAAATTCTATAAGAAAAGAAAAACCTAGTGTGTTCAAGAATAAGATTTCTTGCCTATTATGAGGATTAATATGTAGTGTACAAAGACTAGTTATTATTAATTTACTTAGGAAACCTGATTTATTCCATCATGTCTTGATTCTTGATCATCAAAACTCTACACACACTTAATCCACCTATCATTTATCTTGGTAACAGTTATTTCATTTTGTCAAATTTATCACACATTATTTAGGCAGTCTACCTTTATGTTTTATTGCATTAAATACAGACATCTTCGATAGCTATATATCAGTTCCTTAGGCAAGGTATTGCGGTAAGGATTGTAGAGGAAACTTCTTCAAATATTTTGCAATCACAATTACTGAATCTGCTTAAAGAAGAAAAGCCTCTAGGAGAACCCATGGAAATATTAAAATTCAAGCTCATCATCATCAATATCATTGCCGACACTTGAGGAGTTTTATTAGGCAACAGGAACTGTACTGTGGATTATGTGACACTGCAATCACTTGGATGCAACTTGCAGCTGATGAATGTTGGGCCCTTTAGATAGTGGCAGTCATGACATTGTAGCCCTTCGTGGTTTAAAATGCTAAGTAAAATGAATGAGCTGTCATCTTGACTTATATGGAGAAGTTTTTATGATGGAAATGTTGCAGTCTTGTGTGGTTTTTTTGTTAAAGAACTTTAAAAATAGTTACCTTACTTCAGATGTCAATTTCTATCTGTGTGCTCTGACAGAACCTCAATTGCGACATGTCCCAGACCATACTCATTACCTCCTTCCATCCTCCTCTCCACCATGTACCTCAAGATCTATTCCTCTTTCTGTGTACCCTCTCCTGTTTAAATGTACCACCATCTTCTCAGTCATCGTGATTAGAAATTCTTGTTTTCTTTCATACCTCCCATCTAAGCAATCACCAAATGCTATCCATCTACCCCCACAATATTAAATCTGTCCCCTTCTTCTCATTTCCCCTGCTGCTACACTTTTTCAGTCCTTCATCATCTCTCAAATGAAACTGTTGCCATAGCCCACTAACTGGTTTCCTTGTCTCCAGTCTCTCTCCCTTCCAATCCGTCCTTCCCACTATTGCCAGTTTGCTTCCTAACACCAGTTGAATCATATTCACTCTCCTTCTCAAATGGCCTTCCCCTGCTTACAAAATAAATTCCAAAATCTCTAAATTGTAGAACCTAGTAGTTAAGAGATCAGGCTTGTGACTAAAGTAGATTTGTGTTTGAATCTTTGCTGGACCACGTTCTTGTTGTTAGATCTGAGGCTATTTACTTAATCTCTCTGAACCTCAATTTCCTCATCCATGAAATGGGACTAAGAATAGTACCCACCTCAAAGAATTGCTGTGTCAGTTAATGAGATCATACTGTGTGCTTAGTATAAGAGCTCAGCAAAAGTTATTATTAATATTATTATTAGATTTCTATAACTTACCTTTCTTACTGCTACAGCTTCACTTGCCATTATATTCCTCTTACTATATTGCTTGAAATAGTGTACTCTCACCCTTGTTGGTTCATTAACCTGGAATGCTGTCCCCCAACTTTTCCTCTTATTGGAATTCTATCCTTCAAAACTCAGTTCAAATGCTTTTCATTTTGTGATATTTTCTCTGATCCGTGCCCCTTCCCTTCAGTCAGAATTATTTTTTCCCCTTTCTCACCAATACCATTTTGCTTATCCTTCTATTTGGTAGTTATTGTATTTTGCTTTGCATTAGTTATTTATTTATGTTTCTATTCCCTTTGCTAGACTATGAGTTCTGTAAAGGGAAAAGATCCATTTTTGTGGCATTTCATTTTTGCACCTATTACAGTGCTTTTATGTCACAGTCCCTTGCTATACAAATCTGTTGAGTGAAGTAAAGAACAAATAAAGTGCATTAAAGGAAAAGTGAATATTTTGGATTTATCTGTTCTTTCCCTGTTCAAGTTGTACGCTGTCTCTTGTAATATCAGAAAGTTTAGAAACCCACACTTCAACGACATTATCATCCAGCCTTCAAAAGGAGTAAGTAGCATAATTCCTAGACATCCAAGTCACACAAAAAAGAGTAAGGTATGGCAAGTCAAGAGGAAAAAATAAACAGAGAATAACAAGGTAAGGTTTGTTGCTGCATTGGCAAATAGAGAAGAGGTGGCAGGAGATGTCTGAAATGTGGTTTGCAATTGGGGGCTTTTAGGAATATGTCAATGCTCTATTTCTTCATCTGAGTGGTAGCTGCTTGGGTATGCTCACTTTTTAAAGAATTCACAGAACTGTTCACTTACCTTTTATACATTTTGACTTAAATTCTTCTTCTTCTCAATAAAAACAGTAAAAAAAAATAGAATTGGAAAGCTGTTTGGTGAGTAGAGAATCTGAGCGGAGGAATTCGAATGATCTTAAGAAATAAGGGCATCAATTTATCACCTAGTTTCATGTACTCACCTTCATTATGGAGTCAGCCTTATGGAGGAGGCTGTAATTAATACTCTGTCAGGCTTTCTCTTCTCTAGAAAGTGTTAGTGACAAACTGCCAAATTCTAGCTCTCCAACTCTAACCCTACTGAGTTGAAACTGACATTTCTATTTTTATCTATTATCACAGTATCACTCTTCCCAAATGCAATTTATTTTCAGAATAGTTTGGTAAATAGTGAGGAGGTAGGGGGGAAATGTTTAAAATATAGAGAAGAGTTGAGAAAATGTTAATTTAAATTATTACACATCATGAGTATAAAACAGAAAAAAATGATAAGAAGCTCATTCTGGAGAAAATCATCGTAAGACTAAAGTAGGATGACCAACCATTCCATTTTGCCCAGAGTTATTCTGGTTTTAGTGTTGAAAGTCCTGCATCGTATTCAAATCCTAAACTTAAGATTTCTTTTATTGATTATGTGCTAGGTTGATGATTCTTTACCCTCATCTTACTAATAACCTATCTCCTGAATTGCATTATAGAATGAGTTATATTTCAGGAACTTTTCATGATATGTGAATTCTTCATTTTTTATATTACATTATTATTTAAAAAACAGGAAACAATATTACAAAACCACTAAACTTTTAAAAATTGAGCAACTATCTGTTCTCACTTTTTTTTTTTTTGAGACAGAGTCCCACTTTGTCACCTAGGCTAGAGTGCAGTGGCATCATCATAGCTCATCGCAACCTCAAACTCCTGAGCTCAAGCGACCCTCCTGCCTCAGCCTCCCAAGTAGCTGGGCCTTACAGGCGCATGCCACCACACCAGACTAATTTTTCTATTTTTAGTAGAGACAGGGTCTTGCTCTTGCTCAAGCTGGTCTCGAACTCCTGAGTTTAAGGGATCTTCCCGTGTCAGCCTCCCAGAGTTCTAAGATTACAGGTGTGAACCACCATGCCTGGCCTATTCTCACTTTTTTAATGTTATGCCATTATGTCAAGAGATAATATTCTGTATAATTTTAATCTAAGTTAATTTATACTTGTTTTATGACCCAGCATATAATCTATCTTGGTAAATGAGTTCATGGACACTTGAAATGCTCTAAAAATATCAGTTAAGTCAGGTTGATTGATAACATTGTTCAAGTCTTCTACAGTGGTCCTTATTTTCTTTCTACTTCTGCATCACTATCAAGAAATGTTCAAATATTTAACCATAAATTTTGGATTTGTCTTTTTTTAGTTTTGTCAGTTTTTGCTTAAATTATTTTGAAACATTGTTGCTAGGTGCACACATGCTTAGGAGTGTGTCTTGATAAACTGACTCTTTTATCTTCATAAAATGTCTCTCATCTAGAGTAATATTCTTTGATCCGAAGTCTAATTTGTAAGATACTAACATAGCCATTCAATATTCCTTATGACTAGTGTTTGCATGGAATACTTACGAAATTTTTTTATTGAGGTAAAATATACGTATATAATTTACCATCATGGCCATTTTTAAGTGTACAATCAGTGGTAATAAATGCATTGTTACTCTTTTTTCCCCTTCATCCTTCACTCCTCCCTCATCTGTTTTCACTTTTTTTTTTCAATTTTTGTCCACATAAATATACTTTATCTGATTTTTTTGTTAATCTAGCTTTTCCCTTTAGTATTATATTGTAAACATTTTAACATGTCATTGACATGCCTATCAATCTTTTCCTTTGTGATTTCATCTGTGGCTTCAAACCTTAGAGAATTGTAATCCCTGTGGATTCTTCTTAGTTTCAGTTAAATAACATGTCTCTTCCAGTCCCTGATATCTTATCCTTTCCTTGACCTTTGCTTTAAACATTGCTTGCTATAGATAGACCCCCAAGGTTGATCTTACTTTAAAGCCCACAGCCCTTGTTTATCTCTTATATGTAGAAGGATCAGATGAGGGGCAGCGATATTTCAATTCATGAGGATTTGTGAATAAAGATTAAAGAAATTGGGGTTATTTAGCTTTAAAACGTATTAGTTTATTGATGTGGGGGAGAATGATTGAGGAATTTTAAATAAAAGACTTCAAGTAGATGAAAGGATTGATAGTACTGAGCAACTATTCTCCATTTCTGTTGAGAATGAAATAGACATACTAGGGCAAGAAGGATTTAGTCTTGCTTGGAAATATAGAAATTATACTTAGCTATCAGAATTAATATGTTGGGTGCTGTTATCAGGACAGCCTGAAAAAAGAATTAAGTTGATCTTGCCTTGATTGCAAGTTACAGACTACATAATAATAATTTTTAAAAATTTGTATAGCATTTTGAAGTTTACAAAATAATTCCTCATAATTATTTCATTTGAACCTCATAGCAACTTTGTGAAGTAGACATTATATCCACTTAAGGATAGTATCATATCCACTTTTATATTCACTTGGGGATGAGGAAACTGAGTTTGAATTATCAAACTTCAAAGAAGTTAGCAAGTAGTGCAACTTTATTTTTAAGATAGCTTTATTAGATATAATTTAGGGTGCCATATAATTCACCCATTATAGTGTGCAACTCAGTGGTTTTTAGTGTATTCATAGAGTTGTGCAATCATTATCACAATCAACTTTAGAACATTTTTGTCACCTCAAAAAGAAAACCCTGTACACATTAGCAGTCACTCCACCATTTCCTCAGCCCTAGGCAACCACTAACCTACATTCTATCATGGATTTGCTTATTCTGGCCATTTCATATGAATTGAATAATACAACATATGGTCTTTTGGATTTTTCCACTGAGCATAATGTTTTTAAGGTCCATCCATGTTGTAGCAGGTATCGATACTTCATCCTTTTGTATGGCTGAATAATATTTCTTTCTTAGTCCATTTTGTCCTGCTATAACAGAATATCTGAAACTGGGTAATTTATAAAGAACAGAAATTTATTTCTTATAGTTCTGGAGGCTGGGAAGTCCAAGGTTGAGGGGCCCACATCTGGTGAGGACCTTCTTGCTGTATCATCCCGTGGCAGAAGGTGGAAGGGCAAGAGAGCAGGTGCCTGCATGAGAGAGATCAAACTCTCAGCCTCGAGCCCTCTTTTATAATTGACATTAATCTATTCACAAGAGTGAAGCCCTTATGATGTAAACACCTCCCATTAGGTCCCAATCCCAACACCGTTGCACTGGGGATTAAGTTTGCAACACATGCGTTTTGGGGGACACATTCAAACCATAGCAATTTTATTATATGGATATATCACATTTTATTTATGCAGTTACCAGATGATGAACATTTGGTTTTTTTTCTACTTTTGGGCTATTGTAAATAATGCTGCTATGAGCATTCCTGTACAGGTTTTTGTGTGGCCATGTTTTCATTTACAACTTGACCTTCAACCCCAGTTTTTTTGTCATAGGCAGAATTCTAAGATGCCTCCATCATTTCCACTCCTTAGTATATATATTCTACATAATCCCTTCCCCTTGAGTGTGGCCAGGACTTGTGAATATGACAGGCTATCACTCCCCTGATTTGATTATGTTATATGGCAAAGGTGAAGGAATTTGTGTATGTAATTAAGGCTCCTAATCAGTTGACTTTGAGTTAATCAAAAAAGAGATTATCCTAGGCGGGCCTTAACTAATCAGGAAAGCCCTTTAAAAGAGGGTCCAGGCTGTTCCTGAAAGAAAAGTTCAAAGCAAAAGAGATTCTCTTGCTGGCCTTGGAAAAGCAACCAATCATGTTGTTAATTGCCTATGAAGAGGTCTCATGGCAAGGACCTGAGGGTGCCTCTTGGAGCTGAGAGCAGTCCTTAGCCAACACTCAGCAAGAAAACATGCCTTTCAGTTCTACAACTGCAAGAAAGTTTTGAGTTTTGCTGGCAACCAACAAACTTGGGAGAGGGACCCCAGGTCTAGATGAGATTGCAGCCCTGGCTGACACCTTGGTTTTATCTTGGTGAGACCCTGAGGAGAGAATGCAGCTAATCTGTACTAGATTCCTGACTCAAAGAAATTGTAAGATAATACATGTATGTAATAAATGTATGTTTTAACTACTAAGTTTGTGCTAATTTGTTATGTAGCAACATAAAACAAATTCAATGTCCTACAGATGCTTTTGTCAGCATGTGATCCAATACTGCCTCCATGTACGGTAGTTCCCATCCTTCTCCACGATTATTAATACTGTCATTGTTATTGCAGTTACCTGAGTAATAACATATCTTTAAAAAAACTTAATTCTGCCAGAGAGCGTTACTCAAACATAAAGGAAGTAATGATTCTGGTTAACAAGAAATGACACAACCATGGGTTTTTATAGCCAAAGGGATCTTAGATGTGTTACATTAATAGTTTAAAATGAATCTTCATCAGGTTCAGCCTATTAAAGATTGATGTCATACTCAAGCAAATCAATTCCTTTGTAACCTGTCTCATTAAAATAATTTTCCAAATAATTCTCTCTTATTTTTCTCATTCTCATTCTCTCACTCCACTTTACTGTCCTTTAGAACTGTGGTCCCAACCCCCAGGCCGCGGACCAGTACCTGTCAGGGATAAGGCTGCAAAGCTCCCCCACGCCCCATCCTTGGAAACTTGGCGGGCCACCGCATACCAGGAGGCGAGCAGCAGGTGAGCAAGTGAAGATTCAACTGTAGAAACAGCAGCTCCCCTCCCCATCACTGGCATCACCACCTGAGCTATGACCCCTCCTCTCCGTGGAAAAATTGTCTTCCATGAAACCAGTCCCTGGTGCCCAAAAAGTTGGGGACTGCTGCTTTAGAACACCTTCACAAAGCCACAACACTCCTTTAACGGAGAGTTTAAGATGAATACTTGAAGTGAGCTCTGAGAGACTAAAAACATCATGCTGGGCCGGGCGCAGTGGCTCACGCCAGTAATCCTAGCTCTCTGGGAGGCCGAGGCGGGCAGATTGTTTGAGCTCAGGAGTCCGAGACCAGCCTGAGCAAGAGCGAGACCCCGTCTCTACTAAAAATAGAAAGAAATTAATCGGACAACTAAAAATATATAGAAAAAATAAGCCGGGCATGGTGGCGCGTGTCTGTAGTCCCAGCTACTTGGGAGGCTGAGGCAGGAGGATCACTTAAGCCCAGAAGTTTGAGGTTGCTGTGAGCTAGGCTGATGCTTTGTCGAAGATCAGTTGGTTATAGGTAGACAGTTTTATGTCTGGGTTTTCTGCTCTGTTCCGTTGGTCTATATCTCTATTTTTGTACCAATACCATGCTGTTTTGCTTACTATAGCCTTGAAAAACTCTTCTAGACATTGGCCTAGGCAAAGAATTTATGACTAAGACCCCAAAAGCAATTAATTATAGCAACAGCAAAAATAAAGAAATGGGACTTGATTAAATTAAAAGGCTTCTGCACAGCAAAGGACATAATCAAATGAGCAAATAGACAACCTATAGAATGGGAGAAAATATTTACAAGCTATACATCCAATAAAGGGCTAATATCCAGAATCTACAAAGACCTCGAACATTATGAAAACTGGAGTGAAATGAGCCTGAGGAGACCACACACAGTCCAGCAGAGTAGAAAAATGCGGGAAAATTTGTCCTCAATGACACCACTGAATTGCTGCCTTTAATCAACCCTAGAACCACCAGATGCCTAGACTTATATGAGTCAATAAATCCTTCTAGTGTTTAAAAAAAATCAGCAAGCAAAAATCAAGCAACCCCATTAAAAAATGGGCAAAAGACATGAACAGAAGCTTTTGAGAAGAAGATAGACAAATGGCCAACAAACATGAAAAAATGCTCAACATCACTAATCATCAGGGAAATGCAAATTAAAACCACAGTGAGATATCACCTTACCCCTGTCAGAATGGCTATTATTAAAAAGTCCAAAAACAATAGATGCTGACATGGATGCAGAGACAAAAGAATGCTATACACTGTTGGTAGGACTGCAAATTAGTACAACCTCTGTGGAAAGCAGTATGGAAATTCCTCCAAGAACTAAAAGTAGACCTACCGTTCGATCCAGCAATCCCACTACTGGGTATTTACCCAAAGGCAAAAAAGACTTTTCATCAAAAAGACACCTGCACTCAAATGATTATTGCAGCACAATTCACAATCACAAAGATGTGGAATCAACCTAAGTGCCCATCAATTCATGAGTGGATTAATAAAATGTGGTGTATGTATATATATATATATATATATATATATATATATAAACATGGAGTACTACTCAGCCATAAAAAGAAATAAATTAATGCCTTTTGAAGCAATTTAGATGGACCTGGAGACCATTATCCTAAATGAAAGTACCTCAAGAATGGAAAAACAAATACCATATGTACTCTAATAATTTGGAACTAATTGATGGGCACACACGGGCACAGAGAGAAGTAAAAGTCATTGGAAATCAAGCAGGGGGGTGGGAGAGTAGGCGAGGGGTAAAAACCTACCTAATAGGTAAAATGAACACTACTTAGGTGATGGGCACACTAATAGCAAGACCCTGCCTCTAAATTAATTAATTAATTAATTAATTTATAAGCAAGCCAAAATATGTTTATAATGCACATATAAATGTAAATTAATCATAAGTGTCTATTCAAAGAGACTCGGATTGTGTAGAAAAACAGAATCTAGGAGTATGTTGTTTACAAAAGACACATCTAAAACATAATCACACAAAAAAGCTTTACAATAGAGGGGTAGAAAAAGATACCTGAGGCAAAGACATGGCAATATCAGTATCAGACAAAAGAGAATTTATGGTGAAAATTATTAATATATATAACAGGGAAATGACTTAATGATAATCTTTAATCAACCAAGAAGATATAATCATGAACCTGTATGCACCTCATAATATCAAATTACAAGGAGAAATTGACAAATCCTCATTAATGGTGGGGCATTTTAACACTGATAAAACGAGCACATAAATAAGTAGTAAACATGTAGAAAATTTGCAAAATTAAGGAAATTTTTATATCCTCTATAGAGTACTGATTATTTTGGGTTGATCTTCTTCTATTAAGCAACCTTGTTTAACTCTTATTGCTTTTTATTAGTTCATTTGTAGATTATCCTTTTTACTTGGAAAATTATATAATCTACAAAAACCTACTATTTTCTCTCTTTCAATCCTCATTCTTTTTGTTTCTATTTCTTATTACAATGACTATTACTTCCATGCAATGCAATGTCAAATAGCAGTGGGCTAAGTGAGCATCCTTGGACGTGTTTCCACCTTTAAGAACACTAACAAAGTATTATCATTAGGTATAATACTTAAAATAGATTATTTGTGGCCGGAGAGATATCCTTTATCAGATTAGAGAAGATCCTTTCTATTCCTACTTAACTAAGAGTTTTAAAATCTTGAATGGATGTTGAATTTTATTCAATATCTTTTCTGAATTATATGTTTTTTTCTATATATCTATTCTTTAAAATTTGTCCAGCATAGGGACAGTTAACAACCTTGATGTAAGGGACATACAGGTAAACCACTCCTAACAGCTCTAGAACATTGAGTCAACTTTGCATTTCTGGGATAAAAGCTTACATGGTCATGATATACTTTTTTTTTGCACAACGTTAATTGAGTTTACTATTTTTAAATAGTTTTTCATTTATGTTCATAAGATCGACCTATAATTTTCTCGTACAGTCCTTGTTCATGTTTGGTATTAAGTTTGTACTAGCCTCATAAAATATGTAAGACATCCAGACAATCATGGTGTATTAATAAAACCTATTTATCTCCTCTTTTTTACAGACTCAACCAAAATACCATAAAGGAATCAAACAGAAATAAATCTACAAGGACAAAGAGAATGGGATTAGAGAGCGGTAACACAGGGGTCTTCAACTAAATCATTATTTTTAAGATCTAAAGCAAACATAGTAAAATGTTAAGATATCACTAAGCTGGGTTGTGGGTATGTGGTGTTAATTATATTTTACTTGGTAATTTTCAGTTATGATTTAATATTTCCTAATGTTAAAAGTACACGAAAAATGAAGAGGTTAGTTTGAGAAAGTGGTAGGTGCTCTAAAAGTGCCGCTCAAACTTTAATGTGGGTATGAATAACCTGGGCATTATTATTAAAATCAGATTTTGAAACTTTAGGTCTGGTGTGGGACCTGAGATTCTGCATTTCTGTTTTTTTTTTTTTTTTTGAGACAGAGTCTCACTGTGTTGCCCGGCTAGAGTGCCATGGCATCAGCCTAGCTCACAGCAACCTCAAACTCCTGGGCTCAAGCGATCCTCCTGCCTCAGCCTCCCCAGTAGCTGGGACTACAGACATGCACCACCATGCCCGGCTAATTTTTTTTTCTATATATT
>CAUYRB010099606.1:0-20097 GCA_963574695.1 Propithecus perrieri
TCCTTTCTCAATTGTTTTTTTGTTTTCTTTTGTTTTTAATTATTTAAGACCTTTTTTAACAGGTGCTTGCAGTTTGTTGACTTTTTTGAAAAAATCAAGTTGTAAACTTTTATTACAAATTAAAAATGAAGTTCTTAAAAAGCTCAACTTGACCAGATATGAAACAATTTAAAAACCTTTAAAGGTGTATTGAGAAAAACCAGGCTTTTTTAAAAAACACCATTGTTATTACCAAAAAAAGACATCTTTAGGTAAAAATAATAAAAACCCCATGCTGCATAGATAATGTAGATAGTTCTAGTTATCCGGTCAACGGGCAAAAAGCAAGCCCTTAAGGTCTTCAGCTCCAATATTTCGTTCATTTCTTATTGCTGGAATTTCGTATTCATTTCTTGTTGGATGACTAACCAGACGACAGTAGAGATGGTAAGCTGGCATTTGCTCAGTCCAGCCCTGCTCAGCGGACGAATTCTCAGCTGGTGGATCGGCTGCTTTTCTCTTTGCCATCTTGTGGTTTAGGGTTTCCTGGGCATCTGCCTCAGTAATTGAAGGTGCAGCGGTACTGATGTTGAGGCGGCTGCTGACCTTGGGTCTCATCTCCTTGATTCGCTTTGTCCTCTTCATTGCTGTCCTCTCTGGGCTGTCTTTGGCGAGGAAGGTCCCTGCCCTGCGGAATCGTGGTCTGTAAGCCCGATACACATTCTGTTTTACTGTTCTACCTTGTTCTCCTGCACCCTGGTTGTCAGCACCCTCCATCACTTCTCCCTGCACAGGGGGGTTGGAATACTGTGGTGGATGCCCCTAGGGTTTCCTCATGTAGTAAGGGGGGAACCTTCGCCTGCCGTAGGGCCTGGCCTTCGGGAGCACTGTCAGAGCCCTCCTTCTCTTCCCCACTCTCACTAGTCTGGTAACTGCCGGGAGGACCCCTGCCACGTGGATAGAGTCTATAATGGTTATGGTCTGCTGCAAATTTACTGCCTTCAACTGGAATTCCACCAGGGCCTGTGGCATTTGCTGCCTCCGCACCCTTTTCTCCTTCAACACCACCAAACCCACAGTCTCTCCGTCTCTGAAACCGCGAAGGTACTTCCTGGGCTCGTTCTTTACGGCAGTCCGGGGTACAAATACATCTTCCTTGGTGTCGTTCCTGTTGATGAAACTATATCCGTTTCTTACCTTGAACCATTTTACTGTTCCCAAAACCTTCGTCGCGATGATCTTGTCCCTGCCCCAGATGTGAGGCCGCCCGGGCCACCGCTCCCTGCGCCGCTGCCGGTTATCCGGAGCTTGGAGTCCGCAACGCTGGGTGGGGGCGGCTGCTGGGTCCCAGCCTCTCTGCTCATGGTTGCGGTGACCGTGACTGGGGCCGGCTGCGGCAGCTGCCGCTCCTCCCAGTGTGTGATGGTGACTAGGCCGGCGGCGGCGGCGGCGGCGGTGGGGCTGCACAGGGCTCTCTGGGGTCCGCTCTCCGCTCCTGCTACCGATCGAACTCCTTCTCAATTTATTGTATAAGCAAAACACACTGTGTATGCATTTACACACATGATCTTATTTGGAACTACATCATCCTTCTGTGGTGGGCACTATTATTTCACCCCATTTTGTGAATGAAGACACTGAAGATCTGAGAGAATAAATGATACACCCAAGGTTGCACAGCTAAGCGATGGAACAGCTGTATGGGAATCATGGCCTCAGCTACTGGGTGAGATGGGAGGCTGGGCTGCGTGTGACATTCATCTGTGTCTACATCCTCCAATGAGGCAGTTTTTATGACAGAAACTTTATGTAATAGATTCTGAAACATAGTTTAGCTTCCTCTATTGACCTTTATTTTTCCAAAAGTTTCTCAACTATATCTATCATGGACTTAATGTTTATGGTCTCCCCCACTTTATATGCCTTAACCCCCGATATAATGGTATTTGGAGATAGGGCCTTTGAAGGAGGTAATTAGGGTTAGATAAGATCATAAGGTTAGATAAGGTTATGAGGATGAGGCTCTCAAGATGGGATTAGTGCCCTTATAAGAAGAGACACCAGACAGCTTGCTAGCTCTCTCTCCCTTCACCCCGCTCCCTGCCCTGTGTATGTGCAAAGAAGAGGTCATGTAAGCACAGAGCAAGGTGGTGGCTGTCTACAAGCCAAGGGGACAGGCTTCAGAATGAAACCTATCTTGCCAGGACCTTGCTCTTGGACTTCCCAGCCTCTAGAACTATGAGAAATAAATTTCTGTAGTTTAAGCCACTCAGTCTATGGTATTTTATTATGGCACCCCAAACAGAATAATACAATATCATGCCTATTTAAATTTCTGGATGAACTTTACAATTGCATACTACTTCCCCCAACTCCATTGATTGATTTGTTCTCTCTCTCTCTCTCTCTCCACATACACACACACACACACACACACACACACACACACACCCCTCTCTCTCATTTTAATTTTCTAAAAATATTAAAACTGCAATATTTATTCATGGATGGTGGTTGGGGTGGAGAACAAAATCTGGACAATTTAGCACACATACTATATAACTAAGATAATTTCCCAGTATCCTTTACTACAAGGATAACATATTGGATTATTTTTATTTTGAGTCCTCTTGTCTATGTGTGCCTTTACATAAGTGAGATCCTGTTTTAGATGCTTTGGGAATTGGAATTGTTTTTTACTCAATATAATTGTGCTCAGATCTTAAGCATTTGTAGCAGAGTGGCAAAGAGCTTGAACTAAGGAATTATAAAAAACTATACTTAAATTCCAGCTCTATCACTCTGTCCACCCTGTAGTGTTGCTTTAAATCCCCTCCCAATGAGTGAAGCAGAGCTTTTACATTGTATCATTGTTCGCTGTGAAACAAATCACACAGGCGGTACCACCATCATACAACCCACGTTATGTTAATGATGTTACAATTCTCTACTAGATGGGGATTTTAGTATTACAATTAGGTAAACGGCACTATAGGACAGCTAAAGCAGTTCTCAAGCAGTCAGGGCTGGTCTGTACTGGCCGCTTCAAGGCAAGAAAGTGCTGAGGTACCCAGGAAAGTGCTGGGCGCTTTTGCGGGGCCTATAGTTATATTGGTTCTTGCTTCATCTACTTTGTCACAATTCTGCTGAGCACTCCAGGCTAGCGCAGTGTTTCTGTTATGTGGTGAGGAACCTGCATTTTTCCCTCAATAAAGAAAAAAAACATGACAGAATCTAGATAATACCAATGTTAAAATTTTGAAGCAAAAAGACAAATACTGTATGATTCCACTTATATGAGGTATCTAAACTAGTCAAATTCATTGAAACAGGAAATAGATTAGTGGCTGAGGGGAGAGGAAAAAGGAGAGTTATTTAATGGGTATAGAGATTCATATTTGCAAGATGAAATTCTAGAGATCTGTGTTGCAACAACGTACATATACTCAACACTACTGAACTGCATAATTAAAAATGATTATTATGTTATTTTTTTTACCACAATAAAAAATTTGTAGATGTATTTATTTCCAGCAGACACATTCACTAGAATTCAAATTCATTCACTGGAATTCAAATTCCAGCTCATCCCTCTGCCCATCCTGTAGTGTTGGTGTTGCTTTAAATCCCTTCCCAAAGTACCCAGTTTTGAAAAACTCTTTGAACCCATTTGTACCGATGCCATATTATCTCTTCACTGACTTTACTGGCCGCATCCTGCTTTCCCTACCCAGCTTTTAGTCATGCCCTTGCAAACGCCCCCAACTCCATATATGTATGTTGCTAACACCCAAATTTATATTTCCAGCCACAAATTCTTTCTGCACTTGAAACTCTTAATTCCTAGTGCATACATGATTCTTGGATGTGTGTCAAGCATCTCGATTTTTTTTTTTTTTTGAGACAGAGTCTCACTCTTTTGCCTGGGCTAGAGTGCCATGGTGTCAGCCTAGCTCACAGCAACTTCAAACTCCTGGGCTCAAATGATCCTTCTGCCTCAGCCTCCCGAGTAGCTGGGACTATAGGCATGCGCCACCATGCCCGGCTAATTTTTTCTATATATATTTTTAGTTGTCTGATTAATTTCTTTCTAATTATAGTAGAGACGGGGTCTCGCTCTTGCTCAGGCTGGTCTCGAACTCCTGAGCTCAAACAATCCGCCCGCCTCGGCCCCCCAGAGAGCTAGGATTACAGGTGTGAGCCACCGCGCCTGGCCAAGCATCTCAAATTTAACAGGTCCATTTCTGAACCTGCTCTACCTCCAGTTTTCCTGTCTCAGTAAAAGGGAACATCCAATTGTTCAAGCTAAAATCCCAGAATTATCCTTGACTCCTCTTTCTCTAATACTTCTCATTCAATCCATTGGCAAATGCTGTGAGCTGTATCTTCAGAATATATCTTCTCTCATCACTTCCACTGCTACCACCTAGCCCAATTCACTATGATCTTTCACTCGCCTCAGTGCATGCTTACATCTTCCGTGGTTTGTCCTCCAGATAGCAGCCAAATGATTGTGTTAAAATGTAAATCAGACCATGCTGCTTCTCAGTTCCAAACTCTTTACGGGCTTCCCCTTTCTCTCAGAATAGTTCCAGTGTTCTTACCATGGTTTGCCTCAAGCAATACTGAATTCCTTGCTTGTCCATGCATATGACCACATATGCTTTCACCTCAGGGCTGTTGTCTTCTGCTAAGACGCTCCTTCTCCAGATATCAACGTGGTCCACTTCCTGACTGCTTTCAGGTCTCTGTTCCAAATGCATCTTATCGGAGGGATATCCTTGATTACCCGCTATAAACAGGGCCCCACTTCTTATAGATATTCTCTTTTGGACTGATGACATTTTATCATTCCTTTCCCCTCTTTACTAGTTTGAAGTTGCGTGTTCTACTTCTGTTCTTTTAGTGGTTACCCTAAAAGATAACAACATGTGTTTCTAAAAACTTTATTAAATTACAACATTCATACAGAAAGGGGCATATATATATATATATATATATAGACAAATATCTTGATGAATCTTAAAAATAAACACACCCATGTAACCAGCTCACAGATTACGAACATAAATCAGAGCATTCAAAAGCCCCGAGTCCCCTTCCTGTCAGTACCCTCAAAAGTGTAACTTCTAACACCATAGATTAATTTCCTCTGTTTTTG
This sequence comes from Propithecus perrieri, assembly GCA_963574695.1. Classification (NCBI taxonomy): domain Eukaryota; kingdom Metazoa; phylum Chordata; class Mammalia; order Primates; family Indriidae; genus Propithecus; species Propithecus perrieri. The sequence continues at coordinate 5,141 of CAUYRB010099606.1, forward strand.
TACTTTATATAAATGGAATCATACTGTGTGTATTCTTTTGTGTCTGGCTTCTTTTGCTCAACACTAAGTTTGTTAGATTCATTAATATTGTTATGTGTAGTTGTAGTCTGTTTATTTTCATTGCTGTATGTTCTCCATTGTGTGAATATACTAACATTTACTTACCCATTCTACTGTTGATGGGCTTAGAGTGCTGCTATGTACATTCTAGTATATGTCTGTTGGGGAACATATTTATGCATTTCTGTTGGGTGTATACCTAGAGGAGGGATTGCTGGGTCATAATGTTCAGCTTTAGTAGATACTGCCAAATACTTTTTCAAATATAGCTGTACCAATTTACATTCCCACCGGCAGTGTCTGAAAAATCTGGTCCTTAATTTTAATCTGGGTTGATTAATCAATTTTTTCCTTTATGTTTAGCACTTTTTATCCTGTGTAATAAATTTATGCCTATTTCAAAGTCATAAACACATTCTCCTATTTTCTTCTAAAAGTGTATGGTTTTACCTATCACATTTCATTCTGCAATCCATCTGGATTGCTTTTTGTGTATGTTGTAAAGTAGGAGTTAATATGAATATTCAATTGATCCAGTACCAATTTATTAAAAAGACATTCCCTTCTCCACTCTTGTCATAAATAAGGTCTGTGAGTTTGCCTGAATCTGAACTGTACTCCCTTTCATTGGTCAGTTTATCTATTTTTGCACAAATATCTACCTCTTAGTTACTTTATAACTTAGTAACCTTATAAGAGGTCATCATATTCAGTTATGTCTTCCAGCTAAAAATATATATTTTTTACTTATCAAAATTTGATGTTAATGAATACCTCTACCCTCCTTCAAGATAGTCCTTAGAACACTAACTCCATTTACCCCCTTCTTTATCTATATGCTATTGTTTTTGAATATTTTAATTCTATTTTTTTTTAAATTTTTTTTTTTTGAGACAGAGTCTCACTCTGTTGCTCAGGCTAGAGTGCCGTGGCGTCAGCCTAGCTCACAGTAACCTCAAACTCCTGGGCTCAAGGCATCCTCCTGCCTCAGCCTCCTGAGTAGCTGGGACTACAGGCATGTGCCACCATGCCCGGCTAGTTTTTTCTATATATTTTTAGCTTTCCAATTAATTTCTTTCTATTTTTTTAGTACAGACGGGGTCTCACTCTTGCTCAGGCTGGTCTTGAACTCCTGAGCTCAAACGATCTGCCCGCCTCGGCCTCCCAGAGTGCTAGGATTACATGCGTGAGCCATGACGCCCGGCCAATTCTATTTTTTAAGCCTCACAAATTATTAGGATTTTTAGTCTACTCTATATCATTAATGCTCATTTAGATTTAGTCATATATTTTCCCCTTTCTTTGTTCTTTCCTGTTTGCACCTTTACCCTTTTATGTGGAATCACTTTCTTTCTGCCTAAAGTTTAACCTTGGGAATTTCCTTTAATGTAGTCTGCTGGTGGTAAACTCTCTCAGTTTTGTCTGAAAATGTCTTTATTTTACCTTTATTCTTGAAGAATTTTTTTTTTTTGCATTGATTCTTGGGTTGTTGGTTATCTCCTTGCAACACTCTGAAGATTTTGTTCCATTGTCTTCTGGATTCCATTATTACTGACAATGTTAGCTGTCACAATGTCACCTGTGTTAGTTATCAATTGTGTTGTTACATAACAACCCCAAAACTTGATGGCTTAATGAAATAAACATTTTTAAATCTTTTTTCATGGATCAAAAATTCAGAAACTGCTTAGATGGGGGGTTCTGGGCCCAGGATATAGTCCAGGTGAGTTGCTGTCAAAGTGTTGGCTGAGGTTGAACTCATCTGAAGACTTGCCTGGGCTATAGGATATGCTTCCAAGATGGCTCACTCACATGTCCAGCATGTTGTTGCTGGTTACTCAGCTGGCTTTCTCCAGAGAAAGCAATCAAAGAATGTGCTAGGCAGAAGTGGCAATGTCTTTTATGACTTAGCTCTTGAAATCAAACACTGTCACTTCTATCACATTCTATTCTTGAGAAGTGAGTCTGTCACATTGAAGAGGAGTCTCTACCTACTGAAGGGAGTAGTGGGCATATTTATAAACCACTACAGCCACCTTTAAGATTTTTCTCTTTGCCTTTAGTGTTTTGCAGTTTCACTATGATGTATCTAGGTGTGAATTTCTTTTATTCATCCCGCTAGAGAATTATTTGGCTTCTTATATCTGTGATCTGGTTGCTTTCATGGGTACTGAAAAATATTTAGCCATTATATCTGCCCTAGCGTCTCTCCTCTTAAACTTGTATTAGATCTTCTCCCAGTTTTCTCTATGTCTCTTATCCTCTCTTCTGTATATTCCATCTTTTCATTTCCTAATACTTCATTCTAGATAATTTCTTCTGACCTACCTTCTTTTTCATTTATTCTCTATTCAGCAATGTCTAATCTGCCATTATACCCATCCACTGAGTTCTTAATTTTGTTACCGTATTTTGCACACACAGAAGTCTATTTACTTCTTTTTTACATCTGCTCCATCACATTTTTTGTTTTTGTTTTGTTTTGTTTTGTTTTTTGGAGACAGAGTCGCACTATATTCCCTGGGATAGAGTGCAGTGGTGTCATGATAGTTTACTGCAACCTCACACTTCTGGGTTCAAGCAGTCCTCCTGTCTCAGCCTCCCAAGTAGCTGGGACCATAAGCACATGCCACAAAGCCCGTCTAATTTTTCTATTTTTAGTAGAGACAGGGTCTCACTCTTGCTGAGGCTGGTCTCAAACTCCTGACCTCAAGTGATCCTCCCGCCTCAGCCTCCCCAAGTGCTAGGATTATAGGCATGAGCTACTGTGTCTGGCCTCTATCACTTTTTATAGTTTCCAGGTACTTGCCAAAATTGTCCAAGTTATCTTTTATTTCTTTGAACAAAGAAAATATTATTTTATAGCTTTCATCTGATCATTCCAAAAGCAGTTGTTTCTGCAGGCCTATTTCTGTTGTGTTTCTGCTGGTTCTCACTAAAAGAGTCTAGTTTCCGTGTTTACCTGGTTATCTTTAATTCCATACTTAACATTGTCTATGAAAACTTACATGTAGGAAGAATTTGGGGCCTACAATAATAATGCTTTTCTCCAAAGAGGATTTATATTTGCTTTTGCCGGGCATCTGGTGGCAGCATAGTCAGAGACAACCTTAAACCAAGATCATGACTTGAGACAGGCAATTTGATCCCAACTTTGTAAATTCCTCTAAAGCTGTTGCATTTCCAATTCATACTCACCCTGAGGGTGTAGTATTTTGGCCTCCCAGTTATTGTAAAGAGGGTCTTCTATTTCTCTCCTCATTCACTTTGTTTTATTTATTTTCTTCTTCTTTGATGTTCGAAAGGAGGGTTATCACTTTCCAGCTAGGTAAATGCCCTCAGGGCAAAAGCAGCTTCTAAGTTGGATTACCTCCCTGGATCCTGGCTTTCCAGCTTCTGGTCTGGTATAATAATTCCCTACTATCTTGCATCTCTTAGATACATTGTTATTAGCTCCATGGTGTCTCCCCCACTAAATTCATACGCTGAAACCCTAACCCCCAGTACCTCACAATTCGACACCCCTGCACTCCCACCCCCCTTACAAAGGCAGCCATCTGCAAGCGAAGGAAATAGGCCTTAGGAGAAAACAAACCTGTCCACACTGTATCCTGGATTCTGGCCTCTGGAATGTGAGAGAAGAAATTTCTGTTGTTTAGGCCACCCAGTCTGTGATTTTTTTTATGGCAGCCCTAGCAAACTATTAAATAATACATGTCTTTAAGAACATTAAAAGTATATATTCCAGACTTTTTATTTTTTCATTTTATTGTTGTTTTCTGAAGTGGGTCGATATCCTAGCCTACCATGGGAACTACAGTCATCCTCTCTCCCCACTCTCCTCACCCTTCTACCTTTTCCTTCATGTTTCTTACGACTGCCTGGGGTATAATCTATTTTTCTATTTATTATTATCAATTAATTTCACCCTAATTAAGTTCCAAGAAAGCAGGCCTTCGTTTGGTTTACTGCTGTATTCTCTCTCAGAGCCTGTAACAATGTGTGGCAGATCGTAGCTCTCAGAAGATAGTTGAATGAATGAATGAATGACAGAGAAGGAGCTGCCCCACCGGCCGGCCACAGGGTGTCCCCCAGACCTCTGTCAGGAAACGTGGGGGGGTCTGGATGGTGGCCACTCCCCACCGCCGGGGCCTGGGCAGCCCCGGGGTACGCGCGTGCTCGCTGCGCGCTCCCCGACTTCCGGCTTCCGAGTCCGCGGGCGCGCGCTACTTCCCCGGAGAGGGCGGGCTCCGCGGCCGCCCTCGTGGGCGGAGCCGGCGGCCGGGCGTGCGGAGCCCGCGGTCAGACGCGCGGGCGTAGAGCCAGCCCGCGGCGCAACCGCGTGGGGTGGGCTCGGCCGGGGACCGCCAGTGCTGGGGCGAGGGCGACCGGCGGTGCGGGCGACCCCCGAGGGCGCGTCTGGAGGCCAGGGGCAACGCGAGACTCCCGGCTGCGGCCTAAGAGGCCGGAGGCCGGGTGGGCTTGGCCGCTACCGCTGGCTCCAGCATTAAAGCAGCAGCCGGTGCGTTTATTCTCACCCGGGTCTGCGAGAAACCGGCTTAGGGCGCACCTCCCATTCCGGCCCCCAAAGCTCCGTCCTGGGGTGCGGCTGGCAAAGCCCACCCGCCCTAGGCCGGCCCTTGATGGGACTTTGGAAAGGACCCTAGTCCAGTCCGGAGGCCGAGGGTCCTCTGGGGGAAGCCCATCTAAAGGCTGGATGTTTTTTGGAGAATGCGTTGAGTGAAGATGTGGTCTGTCTGTAAAAGGCTGGAAAGGAACAAAATCTGTTACCATTCAGTCCATCTCTAAAGAGACACTCTGCGGCTGAAAACCCAAGAGCAAGCGCTCTCACGCCCCTGTCTGTGGTCCTACCTGCGTCCAAGGCCGATCTGGTGAGTAGGAGGCCTCTCTGCCTGAGTCCGCAGTCCGAGGGTGGCGTGTCTGGGACCACTGTGAGGATGGGGCATCTTCGAAATGAAGCTTAGCCATTAACGGTTCAAGTTCCTGCACTTGAAAGTTTCTGCACTACGGTAACAAGACCTTTTATGTATTGAGGGGCAGGATATTTTCTACAGGTTCCAATCTCTAGGATATACACAACTTTCTCTGCATCAGTCACAGGAAAAAAATAAAAAATAAAAAGAAATAAACAAAAATCCCAAACCCGCAAGTCACATACCCATCCCTTCCCTACAAACTTGGAAAAGTTGGGCCGGCTCCCTTTTCACGCAGCTAAGACTGTTCTTGGGGCACCAAATACACCTAGACCTAGTCACGGCGGAAGCACCTACTCAGATGCCAGGAGGGTTAGTTGAGATCATGGGTTTCCAAATTTGCCTGTTCCAATTCTGCTGTACTCCTTGTTATACTTGAAGTACTGTGTTTCCTCCATTCGAAGACCCCTCTCCAATGCTAACATTTCTGAAACCAGGATGCAGCCAACCAGTGAGGTTAGAAGGAAATTGGCAGCTGCTGGTTATCTGCGCGGGTGGTGATGTGTCTGTGCTGCTTGCTCGTGCGAAAACGCAGCTATGTGATTATTCTATCAGTAGAGATACTTGAACTTTAAAATCACATCTCTAATTTTTTCAAAAACTAATTTAAAAAGATAATGCTGTAATAAGCAAGATGATAAAAGGCTTATAACAATGTTTATTAAGCATTTGCTGTGTGCCTAGCATTGTCTCAACCAACATTACAACAATATGAAGTACAATTATCATCCCCATTTTATAGATAAAGAAACAGAAGCTGAGGGAGCTGAAGTGCCTTAGGGCTTTTAAGTGCTAGTGTCAGGGTTCTAACCCAGGCTGTCCGATTTCAAAGCCTGCCTTTTTAACCCCCACGTTTGTATCCAGGCAGAAGATGCCTGCAGCTTACAAGGAGGGAAGTCAAGGCAGGGTCTGTGCATGTTTGCACATCTTTGGGGTGTTTATGGATCTTTGACTATCCGTGTATGTATGTATGGAACTGAGAGAGAGCCACATCCAGGAACATTGATTATTACTCCTACATTGATGATCTTTGTTTTGGATCTTTTGCAGTTTTAAATATACTTCTGCAGGTTCTGGAGTTGTGGTGTATGACAGATGCTTCTGGATCCCTTTTCTCTTCCCTCTTGCTCCTGTAGAAGAATATTGAGGCAATGCTCAAATCTACTCAGCTGGCTGCCTCCCAGAGAAATAGTGCTTAATTTAAGAGGGGGGGAGTCCATTTTTCAGAGTTGTTAAAGTCACACCAGCCTCCAGGAGCCACAAGATCCTGATGCTGCAGGGACCCAAGCTCCAATCTCTAGGACAGACGCAGCTCCTTTCCTGAGGAGCCGAAGTCCTGAGGGCAGGTGACTGCAATCTGAGGAGGACCGCACAACGCTGAAGCTTCTCATCAGAGGTTCTGGCAGTTTCCTCACCAGAAGCTCAGTCAGGCAAGCATCATCATGCCACAGCAGCTCCTGATCACCCTGCCCACCGAGGCCAGCACCTGGGTGAAGTTGCACCATCCAAAGAAGGCCAAGGATGGGGCGCCCCGGTGGGAGGATGTGACCAAAATGTTTGAGGGAGAAGGTGAGAATAGACTGATGAAGGGGGAAGAAGGAGGTCTCGTTTGTGTGTGAAAAGATAGGTATACATTTCATCGGGGTGGTCTCTTGGGGAGGAAATTGGGGGAAAGAAGTTCTTTGGGATTCATTCTTATGGCTTTTGGGAAGGGGAGGGAAAGGTGAGGGAAAATACTGGGCTCCCAGCACGGGCTCCTTGTGACACCTATGTGCTGCTCCCATCTCCTGTCCTTAAATACAACACGTGGCAGGAAGAAAATACAAGGTGTTCCCACCAGTGGCTCCTGGGTGTGGGAATGTGATTCATAGAGAGGGAGTCAAAGGTTTCTGCCCCCTTAAGTCCTCCAAGTTCCAGTCATTTTAGCCCCAGACCAATAATTTTCACAAGTATCCGTTTTTTCATTTCATCTGCTGAGAGGCAGGAATGACAGGCCTGATTACTCTCTTTACCTTGAACTATGTGGGTTCCATGGGAGGTATGCCCTAAATCATACTTTATTTAGTGGTCAGGAGTAGACAGAAGGACAGAGGAATGTGTCTCATGTGGTGTCTTTATTGATACCTTTAACACTTTAAACTCAGGCAGTGTTTATTGTGTTCTACTGTACAGATGGAAAATGAATAATTATCTCTAATGCTGATTATTAACTGATGGAGATAGACATATACCCCGATCAAAATAATAGAAAGCAGCCTAAGAAAAGTTCTGTTGGAATACAAAGGACAGGAAACTTTCTTCTGATTGTATGTATTTCAGAAATTTTCACAAAGCAGATAGCATTGAATTGAGCCTCGAAGAATGTCTTAAATTTTTGATAGAAGATTTGGGGAAAAGATACAAAAATGAGTACCTTGAAGATTGGCTCAGAGAATGGGGAATATTTAGTCTAACAGGGTTAGGAATGTGGTGGGGGTGTATGTCCCATGTGTAAAGAATGGTGGATTAGAGGTAACCATTGTTGAGAAAGTACACTTCAGGCTGATTGTAGAGTGCCTTGAAGTCCATGGTGAAGTGTTTGTATTTTTCTTCCTTGTCATTGGAGAATGCATGAGGATTTTTGAACAAAGGAGTGTCCTGAGAGATATATGCTTTTGGAACGGCATTGACCATTGGGAATTTTTTTTTAATCTAAAGAATTATCCATTTATTTTTCCAAAATACTTTATTCTCTCATACGTAGTTTTTGACCACTGGGAAATATTAATGCTCAAGCAACATGCAAGTCGTTCTCATGAAGGAGGCTTGGGCTGCTCTTGAGTGGCTCTAAATGTCCCTCTTTGTGAATGTATTGGGGAAAGAGCCACATTCAGTGGGTCTGCAGGCAGTTTTTCTGTTTGGGGGATGTGGGGAGATGCTAACCTTCTGGCTGTTTTCCTTCCATAGTTCTGCTGTCTCGGGATGCTGATGTGACCCAAGGAGAAAGTTTAGAGGATGAAGTGACCTCTGGGCCCCTAGCAGCAGAATCTCAGGTAGGATGGACTTTCCTCTCATTTTCTTGGCATTGCTTCTTGGTTTTTAAGGCTATAGCCTGCCTCCTGTTTTTTTGGAGGTGGGGAGAGGTGTTGAGACTAACAAATTCAACTTGGGAGCTCAGTGCAGTTCGCTCTTGTGTAGAAAATTGGGCTTCGGTGCTGGCAATTTCCTTACGCTTAGTGGCCTCCCTCCACGTAATTCTTGTTTCTCACCAACATCTAGATCTAATATTTGTGCTAATTTCTGTAGAGAAAGCAAAATGAGTGATATAATACTAGCCCCTAAAAACCAACAGATACCACTTGAGATGTAAGATAAACCTCAATAAAAATACTCAAAATCAAAATGTCTGAGAAGAAAGTTCTAACATTCTTAGTCATGTACACATAGCACTGAATTTCAAGAGGTGACTCTCAGTATAGTGCTGAGAGCACAGGTCAAACCACAGCCAAAGGGGAAGTGAGCAGAGAAGAAATAGGTCACACAGAGTACACATACTGCAGGCTGGGCGGAAAAGCAGGAGCAGCGGGGGGAGCAGTTAAAACAGGGTGTCAGAAATGGGTAGTCCTCACTGCCTGCTGGGAACAGATGAAACAGAAGGAAAGTTATAGAATAAATGCAAAAGAAAGACTTTTAAAAAGGAGATCTTGTTGGAGGATTGCAGAGTTTTGACTGAAAAGAACTTGGGTTCTGAAATTAGATGGTATAGGATTTGATTTTCTCTCTTATCATTACTTGATTGGTGATCTGGAGCTATTTTTTTAGCTGTTTAAAAATCTCAGTTTCCTCAACCAAGAAGTTCAGATGCTAATATCTGCCTTCTAGGATTGAAACGCATTCTAGGGTTATTGATAGTAATATGGAAGAAGTAACAGTAACAGTCTAATTATTTAAAGAGTTATGTCTACATTCTGCTTATTTGGAATTTCTCACTTCCTTTCATTTATCATAAACTGATTGGATTCTTAGCACTGGGAAAGGATTAAATTTTTTAAAACTGAGGTATAATTTACAACAGGAATACACTTAAGAAAGCGTATGGTTCTATTTTGACATTTGTGTATACCACGCAACCAAATCAAGATACAGAACACTTTCACCATTTCAGAAAGTTCCCTCCTGCCTCTTCCCAACCCATACTCCACTCTGCCCCCAACAGGAGTGCATGAAGTCTTTCTGTCATTTCTTATAGCTACATGTGAATCTATGTGTATCTTAAAGAGTTTAATTTAAAAAAGAATGTATGTTCTGTACTTGTTAGGTGTAGTGGTCTGTAAGTGTTAATTAGATTAAAATGGTTGATAGTGTTGTTCAGATCTCCTATATCCTTGATGAATTTTTGTCTATTGGTTATGTCATTTACTGAGAGAGGAGTGTTAAAATCTCTAATTATTGTGATTTTAAGCACTGAAAGAAATAGCCTATATTTTAACAGTTGGTTTAAATTTCTTTTCTGCTAATTCCAATGACTTGGTTACCTGTGGGTCTGCTTTTTATTGATTTTCATTTTCTTGATTATAGGTTATACTTTTCTTCTTATCTAATAATTCTTTGTTGCAGTTCAGATATTGTATATAAAGTGTGTGTGTGTGTGTGTGTGTGTGTAATTTATTTTGTTTTGTTCTGTTTCCAAGAGACTCAAAGCCCTTTTCTTAGTCTGGTGGTTAAGGTGAGGGGATGATTATTCATATTCCTCCTAGAGCTGTGGCTAAGTTTGGCTGTGATGCAGCTTTAATTTGATTGAGTTTACCTCTGATTAGCCCAACTGCCAACCCCATGACACCACCGCTAAGGGCTTATCTCTTTTATCTTTTTAGTATTTGAGCTAGGAAAGGATTAGACCACAGATCCAGACAGTTTTGTTGTTCATTTTTGAATTAAACTCCAGTGGGACTCCAGAATTCAAGCTCAGCAAGAATGCATAGGTGTTTATGCCAGTAAGTGCTAGGGGGGGAACAAAAACCTTTCTCTTTGCCTTCGCACCTACCTCTCTGATCTCGTCTCCTTCCACTCTCTCCTTAACTAAGCTGCCTCCAGGTATGCTGTTCACCTTCCTGTTCCTCAAACAAGCCAAGGATGCTCTAACCTTAGGTACTTTGTACCTGCCTAGAATGCTGTTCCCTTAGCTTTCCACATGGCTGTCTCCCTTACTGAATTCATGTCTCTGGTCAGATATCACCCTTTTAGAGAGGCCTCCCACAACCACCTTACGTAAGAGATATTCCTATCCTCACTGTGGCTTTCCCTGTTCTCTTTATCCTGCTTAATTTTTTTCTAAGACATGCATGACCATCTGTCCTTCCGTATATTTAATTATTTATAGTAATCTCCAGAGAATCTCCAAACAGATCCAGAGGAGGTTCCTGGTAAAACTAGTTTAGAATCTCTTCGAACTCAGAATACTGTCAGACCTTGTTGGACCTTGACAGAGGTGGTCTCTGGCTGAAAAGGAATGTGTTTGATATTCTAGGAACTGTTGACCTTCAAAGACATATCTATTGACTTCACCCAGGAAGAGTGGGGGCAACTAGGCCCTGCTCACCAGAATCTGTACCGAGAGGTGATGCTGGAGAACTACAGGAACTTGGTGTCAGTAGGTAAGAATGGGCTACCCACACATCCAGAAACCTACCCATTACAGGAAAGTCATTATTTTACATTATCAATGTTGTAGATTTCTTGAAGCTTGGCCTCGTGTTCTGTGTTAGAGATGTCTTATTCCTTTGAAAACCAAGCCAGGGCATATCTGATCAACCTTCCTTGGGGAACAGCTTTACTATATAGAGGCAGAATAGAAAGATCCACCCCTTTCCACTTTCAGAGAACCTGAATACCAGAAGACTTGACCTAAATTCTGGGGATAGTTCTTTGACATCAACATAAACATTCACATTCTTTTTTTACTCCATAAGCAGGATATCAACTTTCTAAACCCAGTGTGATTTCCCAGTTGGAGAAAGGAGAGGAGCCATGGATGACAGAGAAAGAAGGCCTAGGAGATCCCAGTTCAGGTGAGAGCAAGGCAGATGGTACCTTTTAATACATAGATCAGAGTGCTCAAAGTCGTTCCAGGCTGTGGGGAAGGTTCACAGAACAGGGCCTGCACTAAACCTGATTTCACCCCTCCCTCCATTGCCCTTTCCTTCACTGAGCTCTAGCAAAGGTCCCTCTGGAGTTGGAGGGAAGAGAAGTCTTGTTCTCATTAAGGTCGAACTTGATTTTCCCTCTGTCTCCAATATCCTTAGGATTGCCAATCTAAAGCTCCTTTTCTTTAAGCAGTAAGATGCACCTGGTTTCTCCACAGAAAACAGATCCCTTTTCAAGACTCTTACTGCATTCTGTAAATCTTTAATTTTCTTGCCCTTTATTTTCACTTTTTGACAGCTTTCAGTTCCAGCTTCAGTTCGCATTCTCTTTTCAACTGCGTATCTTGATTTTTTATAATGGCTACTTCATGAAAACTCCTACAAGAGAAATTTCTTTCTCACCAAATCTGTGGTTTCTAGCCATCTCCTTAAACTTTTCTTTTTATTATGAAATATTTTAGACATTCAGAAAGGCATAGAGAACATTATAACAAATTTTTATGTAGCTTCCATCTAGATTAAGAAATAAAACAGAGTTGCAGCCCTGCTGTTCCCCTTCCACCTTTCAAAATAACCACACTTCTGAGTTTAAATATTATCATTCCCATTATGTTCTCATATTTTTGTTACATATGTATATCCCTAAACAATATATAGCATTGTTTTGCATGTTCTTATTCTTTAATATTCTTATTCTCTCCACTTGCTTTTCTCACTCAACACTGTTGATGTTTCTCCATGATCTAGTTCATTCATTTCCATTGAATTAGTAAACCACAATTTATTTGTTTATTTTCCTGTTGATAGTCATTTATATTGTTTCCAAATTCGGGGGTTACAAACATGCTGCAGCAAACCTTTGTGTACATATCTTTTCATATACATATGCAAGTGTTTCTATAAGATGGTAGAAGTAAAATTGTTGGGTCATGAAATACATGTACTTTCATTTTGCTAGGTATTACCAAATTGCTCTTCAAAGCAAGTACACCAATTTTTACTCCCATTAGCAGGTTTTAAGAGTTTCCAGAACTCAGCATCTTTGTCAGTACTTGGCATTGTCAAACTTTAAAATTTTTCTATATTCAGTGTGTGAATATGGTGTCTTGTTTCTTTCATTTTCACGACTACTAGTATAAATTACCTGTTTATATCCCTTGCCAATTTTTCTGTTGTTATTTATATTTTTTTCTTATTGATTCATAGAAACTTGTGTATGTATATATTCTGGATACTAATCCTTGATAACTTTATGTTTTGCAAATGTTTTTGTTCAGCCCATCTTTTACTTTTTTAAAAATAGTGTCTTTGGTGAGTTTTCTAAATTTAATGTTACTGAATTTCTCAGTTTTCTTTTTATTATTTGTGCTTTTTGTGTAAGAAACCCTTTCTGCCCTATTATCCTCCATTTCTTTCATTTCTTTTTTAATTAATTTTTTTTTTTTTTTTTTTTTTTAAGAAATGAGGTTCACTGTGTTGCCCAGGCTGGAGTGCAGTGGCTATTCACAGGCGCAATCATGGCGCACTACAGCCTCAGACTCTGGGCTCAAGTGATCCTCCTGCCTCAGCCTCCTGAGTAACTGGGACTACAGGCATGCACCACCACACTTGGCTATCTTCCATCTTATATATGAGATGTGTGTGTGTGTGTGTGTGTGTGTGTGTGTATAAATATGTTTCCATATATATTCCTATATTTTCAAAGTTTTGCTTTTCATATTTAGGTTCTATTCACCTGGAATTTATTTTATCTATAGTATGAGGTGAAAATCTAGTTTAACTTTTCCACATGGATAATCAGTACAGTAATGGTTAATGCACCCCATCACCTGTCAGGTTTCTTTAGCTCTATCTATTCTTTTTTATTCTTTTATTTTTCCATCCCTACTCTAATGCCAAGCTGTCTTAATTACTATATTTCATAATGAGATTTACTAATTTACTATCTGGTAGTTCATCCACCTTGTTCTTTAAAATTGTCCTGGCTATTCTTAGCTCCTTGCTTTTCCATATGAATTATATAATCAGTATATCAAATTAAACACACACACACATACTCTGGTACCATTTTGATTGTAATACAACTGAATTTACAGATCAGTTTTGGAGAGAGTTAATATTATATTGAGTCCAACTATCCAGGAATATGATATATTGCTCCATTTATTGATACTTCCTAATTTTTTCAATAACATTTCAGGATTTTCTACATAAAGATCTTATACATATTGAACATCTTTTGTTAGCTTCAGCCTGAAAATCTTATATTTTGTTGCTATTATAGACAGTATTTTTTTCTCCTTTTTTCCAGCCCTAGTAATGAATAGGTATATTTTTTAAAATTATGTTTTCTGCTTGTTGCTGGTGTGTAATAACAAATTGATTTTGAATATTAATCTTATAGGTAGCCATCTTGTTTCTTTCTGTTATTAATTCCAATAATTGTACATTTTCCTGTGTTTTCTCTTCTTCAGTTTATAACAATGAAAATAATAATAAAAGTTACCATAGCCAAGAATAGTGGCATGTTCCTATTGTCCCAGCTACTCAAGAGGCTGAGGCAGGAGGATTGCTCGAGCCCAGGAGTTCAAATCTAGCCTAGCAACATAGTAAAACCCTGTCTCTTAAAAAAAAAAAAAAAAAGCAAACCTACCATGACTGTGCTTTCCCTGCCTATGGATGAAATCTCAGAGAAGTCCTATAGATGGCCTAGAACAGTCTTGATTTTAGTAAAATGTTTATTTAGTTCAGTACAATAATAAAAACTCCCAGCTTAATCCAAAGTTAAATCCTCTCTTCTTCTTCCTCCCTGGCTTGAACCTACCTCAGGCTTGAATACTGAACTGGGGAGGGCTACATAGATGGCTTCCTTTCTCTTCCCCTGTCTTCTTCTCTTCCTCCTTCCTCCTGGTCCTATTCAGGACAGAATCGGGCCTGCAGAGCATAGACATTATTAGATACTATTATTGCCTCTCTTCATTTAGAATTTGGAATTTGGAAGTACTAATGATCCTTCTGTGTTGACCAAAAAATCTTTAAAGAAATTATACCTTTCAAGATAATATACCTGTCAGATAAAATATTAGTAATGGTGCAACAAATTATCAAGTAAGGAAACCAGTCAGAATTTTAAAGGTTAAAGGATATTTTCCTAGAACCTACCAGCAGTAGCAACATAGCAGTCTGGGTTTTTTACAAGTCTCCTTATATAAGTAACACTTCCATGGCTATATTAATAACTACAGAAAACAGAATTATACACACACACACACACATAAATACAATTTTCAGTAAAAGACAGTGTAATGTTCTTTGTTCTTAGTTCAAGCCCTGTTTTTTGAACTAGTGACTCTTCTGCTATTGCTGGAGTAGAGAGAGAGAGAGAGAGAGAGAGAAAGACATCTTCTTTCTATCTTTCTGTGATTGTTTTCCAAAAGTAGTTGTCAATTTAAAATACTTCCATTCTTAAGACATAGCTTTGAAATTTTATTACTTAGTATTATTAGAAAGAGCAGGATTCAGATTTTACTATATGTATAAAATGACACTTCTAACTTGTTCACTGTTTCTTTTTTTTTTTTTTTTTTTTGAGACAGAGTCTTACTCTGTTGCTCTGGCTAGAGTGAGTGCTGTGGCGTTAGCCTAGCTCACAGCAACCTCAAACTCCTGGGCTCAAGCGATCCTCCTGCCTCAGCCTCCCAAGTAGCTGGGACTACAGGCATGTGCCACCATGCCCGGCTAATTTTTTCTATATATTTTTAGTTGTCCGATTAATTTCTTT
>CAUYRB010099608.1:0-54246 GCA_963574695.1 Propithecus perrieri
TATAATTAAATGGGCCAATTGTATGGTATGTGAATTATATTTCAGTAAAGTTGGAATACAAATTTTATAATCAAGCTCTATGGAAAGTAGTATGGAGACACTTCAAAGGACTAAAAGTAGAACTACCATTTGATCCAGCAAGCCAAGTACTGGGCATTTACCCAAAGGAAAAAAAGTCATTCTATAAAAAAGACATCTGCACTCAAATGTTTATAGCAGCACAATTCACAATTGCAAAGAAGTGGAAACAACCCAAGTGCCCATCAATCCACAAGTGGATTAATAAAATGTGGTATATGTATACCATGGAGTACTACTCGGCCATAAAAAAGGTGAACTAATACCTTTTGTAACAACCTGGATGGATCTGGAGACCATTCTTCTAAGTGAAGTATCATAAGAATGGAAAAACAAATACCACATGTACTCGCCACTAAATTGGAACTAATCTATCAACACTTATGTGCACATATGGAAATAACATTCATTGGAAATCAAGCAGGTGGGAAAGGGGAGAAGAGGATGGGTAAATTTGAAGCTAAAGAGTACAATGCACACTATCTGGGTGATTGGCACACTTAAAACTTTGACTCAAATGGTACGAAACCAATTTATGTAACCAAAACATTTGTACCCCCATAATATTTTGAAATAAAAAATAAAATAAATTTAATAAGGAAAGTAGGAGCATGTATAGATGTACTTTAAAATGATATATTTCTATAAATAATGACTTAATAATGAACAAGTTAAATTATATAGATCAGTACTTCCCAAAATTTATTTTGCATGTTTTGTGGGCCATACAAAATAGGCCACAGCCCAGATTCATGCATGACTCAAGAACCAAGAATAGTTTTACCATTTTTAAATGGTTTAAAACAAAATAAAATTAGAATATTTCATGGCAGGTGAAAATTATATAAAATTCAAATTTTGGTGTCCATAAATAAAATTTTATTGGAACAGCCGCACTCATTCTTTTATGTAACGCCTGTGGCTGCTTTTACATTACAGTGGCATAGTTGAGTAATTGTAAAAGAGACTTTGTGACCCACAAAGCCTAAAATATTTACTCTCTGGATTTTTACAGAAAAAGGAATTGCCAAATTTCCGACTGACAGAGAGCAGTTTAACGCAGGGAAAATGACAGCCAAGTGTGGTAGTGTGCGTCTGAACTAAAGCAAGTGTACTGAAGACAAAAAGAGACGTTGGATTGGAGTCAAATGGAACGCTAGGATAATTTTATACTCATTGATATCTCTCCCCTCCTCTTCACCACTGCCTGCATCATCTTTCTATAATAGTCACTACCTTCAATTTCTTTAGTGATTACCCAAACCTTTAACTATAAGATAAAAACCTCCAGAAATATGCAAAATCATGACACATTTCAAAAATATTTATGTATATTTTAATATTAAAAATTTAAAATATAAAGAAAACTACAAGTTAAACCAAAATAAAAGGATTCTAAGTTTTTAGAATAGAATAATTTGACATTTGAGGATAATGATAACCATCAAAAAAATTGCATTTTATTGTGCTTAAGAAAGAAAAAAATCTGAATCACATTGGCCCTCAAACCAGAACAAAGTTTAGTTTGCAAAACCAAATAGTTTCCCATTTCTTATGTGGTAAAGGTTTCAAAATTTTGTCATTTCTACCTATCCATCCAAAAAGAATTGTAAAATACAGAATCTGATTGACTCAATTCAGAAAATATTTCTATTTGCTAGTATATATGCTAATATACTATGAAAATTAAGGTTTCTTTTCCTTTAAAAATCCTCATTTAATATCAATTTATTCACAAAGCATTTCTCCTCTCTCCAGTGAATTTGCAAGCACAGCAATTAAAGTTGGCTGGTCTAATAATTGGAAAGAATACATGTTTGAAAGAAAAAAAAATCCCCATTTCTTTTCTATAAATAAACTAATCAAAATAATTGCATTAATTTCAATTTTCAAAAATGTGTTTAATAATTTCTGGCTACTGGATCATCAATTGCCTGATTAAAAAATTTAAGTTGAAATCCTTCGTAATCCACATAATGAAAACATTATTTCTGGTGGCTTCAAAGTGAATGTTTTTTCATTACAGTTTCTATTCCAAATAAATATTTTTGGTTATTTATAAAATAAAACAAAAACCTAACATCTCTGAATAGTCTGAATCGCTATGACATAGTATATTTCGTTAATATATTTGTGATTATTATAATTTTCTAAACTAAACTCTAATTAGAACTAATTAGACAACTAGAAGACACTTCACACCATTTTCCATACATTCCTTTAGTTTGTTGAGCCGCTATACATACCACTATGTTTAAGGATTGTGAGTACAATGAAAATGACACTCCAAATTCACAACAGGCCCAGTAGAACTACTATTAACAAAGCTTTAAATTGCACAAATTATCATATGAAAGTTGAAGAATGTTTAATAAAACATACTTTAAGCATGCTATAAAACATTTGGAAAGTATTGTCTATTTTATGTTTGGGTTGCTTAATCTAATAGAATGTTCAAGTTCTTTTTTTCTTAATTTTCAGTAATTTATTCACTTCATAACGTCAATTCCTATGCAAAATTGTCCAATTTGACTAAAGCAGTGACAGAACCACAAAATTAATGTGTTTCTCAAACACAAAATAAACACAAGCATCGCATCCACTCCAGAATACAAAAGTCACTGCATAAAGCACATAGGCTTGGATAAAAATCTCCTGTAACAGAATTAGACTCCTGCACCTGTATAGTTTTAGGTGTATCTCTTCGTTATCCAATTGCTGAAAATCTGAGACAGAAGTTGAAAAGCATTTGAGATTATAAACATACGAACTGGGAAAAGCTTTAGATCAATTTTCAAGTCAATATTTAGCTTTTAGATCATGTTCACCTAATGCATTTGAAGATTATGTTCACGCATTCTCTGTAGGTCAGAGAGTTGTAACCATTACTCTAAGTAAAAGAGGTTTCATGTGGTTATCAGCAGGACAAACATTACTGGTGCTGACAAAGCAGTATTTTCTTGGCTACTAGAGCTAAACAGTTACAAAAACACATAAACAAAACAAATAATACCAAAGAGACAAGAAAAGAAAAAAAAAAAAACTTCCTAGAGAAAAAAAGAATTGTTTTTCTTTAGTGGGAAATCAATATCTACAGTGTCTGAAAAAAACATTGAAGTGAAAATATTTTTAACCATTGAATAAAATGTTTTGAAATTGAAATAGAAAAGATGGATAAATCCAATAGATCATTTCTATGACATACCTTACACTGAATCAATTTGAGAGAGTTTAAATTTAGACTTGTTTCTTCAGGTGATAAGGTAATTATTATATTCTTTAACTAAATACATGTTATATCTATTTTTTAATTTGCCAGAAAAATGTTTAGGAACCACTTATGGGACATAAAAGTTAAAATATGTCAATATAAAAATTCCAATCATTCTCTGCTTGTAGCTCTGACTCGGGCGGTGCAAAGGCAATTTATGTAACCAAAGCGTTGGTACCCCTGTAATATTCCGAAATTTAAAAAATTCCAATCAAATGTTTCAATTTACTATGAATTTGTCTCATTTCATAACATAGTTCTTTGAGATCAAAACGTAGGCCCTCTCCACGTGCAGCTTCTGTGGTTCACCCCGAGTCATCTGCGGAAGATGCAGCACTTTATCGAATCGGTATTCAGAAATATGCGTTTTGCATTGCATACCACAAAATGAACAACTTGCCAAGAAATTTAAATGATACATTTCTGATAACACCAAAGTCTCCCTTGTGAACCTTAACATTCAGCTTTGCTCCAGTCCCACTTCCTCGATCTTCCTTCCAAGCTTCTGCCCTTTCTTTTTCTCTGGTGGGAATTAATCGCGTTTTGATACCTCTATTCTTACAGACCATGTTCATCACCTGGCTCAGAATAAAATACAAGTTTCCATCACCAGAATTTACCCTTCTTTGAAAGCAGCAAGGAAAATGGAAAAAATAGATTTATTTTACTTTGTCATGCATTTAACTATGATTCAATACGTTTTGAATAGCTAGAAGGGAGTTCAGAAGTGTGGAATAGTATTCTGTATCTCACAAGAGGATATCACAAAAGCGAGATGAATAGTACCTATAAATTACGCATGAGAACCACTACTTTTATGCAAACCTAGTCATTTACAGGCATAAAAATGTTTACATTATGACAAGTTATTTGAACAAATAAACCCAGAATGTAGAAAAATCATTTAAAATTCTAGTTTTCTGGGAAAGAATAACTGAGTTTTGTAAGTCTGTATTTATTTTTCTACTAAAAGAATTAATAACAAATTACACCTCAAATCTATACTCTCCATTTATTGAAAATTTTGAGCAACCATATTTTTTGTCATTATCTTTTTAAAATAGGCTTCAAATACTATGTTTTTACTTAAAACAAATAAAATGCCCTTTCTTAAATGTCGCAAAGATAGAAATAAACTTTAATTCACAGATTTAAAAAAAATGGCTGTAAAATCTAAGACATCGGATACAACATACTTTCTAAAAGAACTCAGTTGGAACACTGCCAAAAGAATACTATGTGATTTTTTTGATTGGTTTTTTGAGATACAAGAACCTTGATGATAGAGACTTTAAATTATACATACTGCCTAACACACTGTGAGAGACAAATGTATATTGTTTGAAACATGTAACAGTAAAATAAGAAACTCAGATTCATGGTCCATAATCTATTTATACATACGTTAGGTGTTTAAGTAGAATTCTATAGTATGTATAAATGTTCAATTAAAATTGAAAAATCTGGAATATCAGTTTGCAACTTACAGTGATATCTCACATATACAAGAGATATTCTACCAGAACATTCTGTTAAATACCAAGCATTGATGCCTTGATGTCTTTTAAGCAATCAGCATCTGTACTGTTATTAACCTCACATTTTCCATGTTTCATTAATTACTTTTCCATCCTACTCATAAGCACATAAACAAGTGAATTAAGGGTCCTCCTATTTTTTATCATTATACCTCAAACAATTTTAGTACAGCCTCGCATGTTTCATAGATGTGAAGGGAACTCAATTGAATTGAATTAAAAGAAATTTTCAAGTTGACCCATCCTATTATCTAGTACAGGCTGGAACTATTATCTGGAATGCTTGGGTTAAGAAGTGTTTCAGATCTTGAATTTTGGGGGCATTTGGGAATATTTGTATGTACATAATAAGATATCTTGGGGATAGGAACCAGGTCTAAACACAAAATGCATTTATGTTTCATATACACCTTATACACATAGCCTGAAGGTAATTTAATACAATATTTTAAATAATTTTGTGCATGAAACAAAATTTGCTATAAGTACTTATGTGTGGAATTTTCCACTTGTGGCATCATGTTGGCATTCAAAAATTTCAAATTTTGGAGCATTTCAGATTTCAGATTTTTGCATTAGGGATGTACAACCTAAATTCCAAAACAGAAGCAAAAATGATGTGAAATTATCAGTGATACAAAGAAACAAAGATTAAAAATATTGTACCTACTAACATACACACTATTCAAGTATATTTAACATTGTACAAAGAGGATAATATGATTTAATTACTTTAGCTTACATTAGTAACACCTGATTCAAATCCAATTGTGTAATATTTATTTTTTTAACCAGGTCAAATAGAAATAAAGTGTGCTCAATAATGAAGGGCATATTTTAAAATAAATAGATTTTCTTTAAAAATAATTTTTAAAGAGTCTTCATAGATATGATTGAGGGTAACAAATTGAAAGCAGCTATCAAATACATAATCTTGAGTATTAAAAATATTAAGATTTTTATAGTTAATTGACATTAGAATTCAATGTACTGAAAGTTATTTCATCTGCACAAAAGAAAATAGAAAGTTTTATTTCTTTTATTATTATTATTATAATAAATCAAGCTATTCAGGCTAGCAGTGTCCCAGATACATTTAGGCAATATTATTTTTTGTGATAAAATAATCACAAACTATAAAATTTTGTTATAAAACTGGAAATTAAAAAATCAAATATACCACATGTTAAGTGTATCTGGCTTTTCTATTTAAGGATTTATTGACAATGCCAACATAATAGTTTATAATTATTAGTATTAATACCATTATTTTTATTCATAATCATGTTTTTAAACATATTTTACAGAGGACTTATCATTTCAAACACTGAAGATAACCTTTTTATAACTCTAAAAGTAATATAATGTCATTTTTTAAAATTCAGAGAAGTAAAACATAAAATAATATATTTTAATCTCTACTTCAAAAGCCTTTTAAAGTATTTTTAAATATATTTTTTCCAGATTGTCTATATTTATACATTTCTAATAATTGTGGAGCTTTTAAAAATTTGCCTTTTAGATCTAACGTTTTAATCAACATGTTCCTAAGTCTCTAAATAGTCTTCATTTTTAATTGTTAATGATTCTGTACAAATCCAATGTATGATTCTAGCACATTCTCACATTTGTGGCGTTTCAGTTATTTTCTTTCTGAAAATATTCTGTGTGTGAATAAGGCAGTGATGAGCACTCTAGTAACTTGGTTTTTTCTTCTGCTATTAATACTTTCTTCTGATTATCTTAGTCTGACTAACTAGTAAGTGGCTATAAGTAAAATTTGGTTGCTGAAGAGTTTTTTGGTTTTGCTTCAATACAAATTATTAAATTACCCTCCAAAGTCTGCACCAATATATATTCTTTTTCAAAACTTGTGATATGTTCAGTACGATTTTATGTTATAAGTAATCATAACATAAATATTTGTGAAATATGCATCTCTGGTGCTGCATACAAAATCTGTGAAGTTGAGCTTGAAAATAAGTGATATTCTCATTCTTATTAATCTTTAGTATTTAAATATTTTCTCAAGAAAATTTCTGAAAGCCAACTGCAACATGCTGTTGTTAAATTTTTGTATTTCTTTCTGTAATTGACATGAAACACAGACAGTAGAAGGAAGAATTTCTGTGTCAAATACCAGGTGGCCAATGCAAATGTGACTAGTAAAAGACAACTTTATGTACCTGATTATTTTATAACTACCATCAGGTTTATCAATGGTAAGAGTTCCTGTCACCATATATTCCAGTGAAACTTCACTACATAATTTAAAGAGATTATATTAGGTCAATGTCTTTCATTGGGTTCATTCTATCATACGTTCCTTTGTGCTTAGCATGATTTTAACTTTGGCACTCACCTTTATTTTGCTTTTTAAAATTTTTTTCTGTTTTCTCTCTTTAGCCAAAGAGATGGTACAATGCAAAGATTATCCATATATTACCTTGTCAAATATTTATGAATATCCCACAGTTACCTTCTCATTTCATTTTGATATAAAATTCTCAAATTCAGCCATATAACTCGACTGTAATAACCTAAGGATGACTTCAGGCAAAATGAACAATGCTGTTCGTTAAATAATACATTAAAATAATTAAAGCACAGTGAAACATTTTATAAGTAACTAAGGTATTTCTCCCAAACTGACCATAAAAAAGAAGCTGTCAAAGAAGTGAGGTCAGAATAATAAGTAGAAAGGGAAGGAGACAAAGGAGGACACAGAACATTAAAAGAAGGGAAGAGGAAAAGGAAGAAGAAGGAAGGAAGAGGAAGAAATGGGGTGGCAAGGAGAGGTAGGAGAGCATTTTAGACATTTCAGTATTCAGGTCTTTATAATTTTACGAGTAGATTCCTTCAAAATTATAATATTGTGGAAACAAGCTCTCAATTTATCAGACCAGCAATGCTTTCCCCAAATTAAGACATGCCAATTAGCATCCCTTCTTTCTAAATAAATCTTGTAATATTTATGACATACAATACTCATACTCTGAATTATTAAGAGACTCACTGGAGGGCACAGATGGAAATTAAGCTGCCAGTGGTCAGCAGGCAGACACCAAGGACAGTTAACAGTCCCGCCTGGCCAGCAGATGTATAGTGATGTAATTGGGCCAGGAAAGGCAATGCTGCTAACACTTAACGTGTGACAATTGGAGTAGAGAAAATCTTGCCTACAACATGAAGAGCACCTGCCACACTTAAATTAGGACAGAGGACAGCCCAGGTCCACAGAATCAATACAATTCCATGGTTGATATCTGCACATTCATGTATTACTGCTCAGAATACAGTACCTCTAAGAAAAGGGTCCAGGAAATTAAAAAAAAAAAAAAGGCCCAAGCTGTACAGCACAACTCTCAAATAGAGGTTGTACCCAATTCAGGGGCATCTAAAATGAGATACCCCATGAATTAGGTAGGGACAAGGCATTAAATACTCAGTTGCCATTGAAACTTATGAATTTTTAAAAAAATACATAAAAGCAAAACAACTCAACTTCTAGCTACAATCAATGTATGCATGCAAACACACATACATACAAAAATATAACTCATCTGGAGACATGGCTTGCAAAAGAGACACCCATGGCTCTATACAGTTCACTCAACTATTTAGAGACAGCCAAGAATGTCTCAAGTTTAATGACCATAGTCAAGAATTTTCCCCATACGTCAGAAAAAAATGATGCAAATTGAAAATCTAGTAGTATGAATAGAATCTAGAAAATACATAAGCAATAGTTTTTCTTTTCCTTATGCAGAAGTCAGGTAGTCTCACATGGTGATATGGAGGTCTAGCTTACTCAGCCATTATATCTACATAGTGAATAAATGAGTTGTTAAAATACTATCTGAAAACCCATGCATGAGACTAGACTCAAAGCAAGGAGTAACAAGTGGTGTTATTAAACTTTAGTAGATCAATGCATTTATATTCACTGTGTAGATTGTGTGTGTCTGTGTGGGGAGCAGAGGGTGAACATGAAATAAATGCCCACTGTAAACAGCATCACTATGACTGTCAGTATCTGCCCAAACATCAGCAACTGCTATCACCAATCTAACGTCTCCTTTCATTCCTCATTCACACCATACCAACCAGCTATTTCTCACGTCTAATATTCCGATATGAGTTATTATAGGTGACTTTTTGCTGGATCCTTTATTTGGAATGAAAGTTAAATGAAGCAGATTCTGGAAGAGATTTAGTGAAAGAGCTATAGTTTTAATAGTGATATTAAGGTAGTTATATTTTACAATTAACAGGCAAATTGTTTAATGTTTTGCAGGATAAATTACTAACTGTAATGTTAAATATTGGATAACGTTGGTCTATATTAATCATTAATGAGATCAATGAAAAATTTTTAGCATATCAATAATTATATCATAGATCTAATCCTATAATTACTGCCGCTATTCGCTGTGCTATAAAATGACTATAATAAATTAGAAAAATGACAATCTGCCTACGTGTATAACAGACGCCACCTCTTTTAATTAGTAACTGCATATGAATGATAAAATAGAAAAATGGTTTTGTAGATTCTGAAGAGCTCTAACTTCTTGTTTTACCCGAGTCCTTCAAATATTTACCCTTAATTCTTAGGCAAGTAGTTATCAGATCTTTACTTCCAAATGAAGTTCAGGTTTAGAGAGACAGTTAAATAGAAACAATCACTTAATCACTATATTGTCCATCTGTACCTTGTGCCACATTTAATACACTACATTCTGAAAAAAGAAAAGGAGTATCATAATGTATAGGAGCAATGCACCAAGACAAGATACCCAAACAGCAGATGATATGGGAGAAAGACGGTTTGAGATTTTGAGGAGTTATGTAACTGTAAACAGATAAAGCTGCAAAAATAGTGTGTGTAGGATACGAGGGAAGTAATTTTTAATGTAAAGAAAACAATAGCAACAGAGATGGAGCCATCTGTTTGCTCTAACGTTCTCTCTCCTCAAAATTTATTTCTTCTGCTAATCAGTTTTTTTTTTTTTTCTTCCTCTGTTGCCCAAGCTGGAGTGGTGCGTCATAGCTGATTGCAACCTTAAACTCCTGAGCTCAAGGGATCCTTCTGTCTGGGACTATAGGCACGGTTGGCTAATTTTTAAGAAAATTCCTCTTAGAGACAGATTATCACTATATTGCTCAGGCTAGTCTCTAACTCCTGGCCTCAAATGATCCTCCTGCCTCGGCCTCTCAAAGTGCTAGGATTAAGGGTATGAGCCACAGTGCCCAGCCTATTTTGTATAATTTTATTTTCTTACAAATAAGATAGTATTGCCAGAATTATTTGTATTCTTCCTCAACTCAACCACTTAACTTCATCTACAACATGGTCACAATGTAAAAAATAAATTAGCCAAAGAGAAGGAGAAAGGGGAGGTGAGAGCAAAGATGAAGACAAAGATGAAGATGAAGAAATGAGCAAAAATAAACAAATTTAAACTAAATTTTTAAGCTTATTTTTTTAATAAAATGTTTAAAATTACTAAAATAATATAAACCCTCAAGTTAGGATTGGCTATTAAACACATTTTTCTGAATGACTGACTAAACTGAATCTGATTTCCTTTTGTTTTGATAGCAGTTCAGAATCATAACACTTTTTATACATTGTAGTAAAGATAATTTCACCCTTGCTCATGCTTTGTATTGTGGCCAACATACAGATATGTAGATCACTTTGGATAGACTACACTGTGATGATATTCACTTTAATAATGGCCATTCAGAAAACCATAGAAAAATTTAAAAATAATTGGCTCTGTATTTGGTATTTAAATGTAATAAGCTACATAACAAAACTCCAATTCATTTCATTTAGACTTTTAAAAAATATTTGGCATGAGTGTTTTAAAAGCAATTAGTAAAAAAGTTCATAAAAACAGGCCATATTTACAAAAGCAAAATTAATGGCATGAACAGTGAGTGGTAAGGTATCCTGTTAAGTGATTAAAGATGTTTTCATTATTTAATGGTTGATATTAACTAACAGTAATATTGTACGATTTCAGTAGCACTAAATAGAAATACAAAGTAATGAAGAATTAAACAGGCAATACCCAGCAGCTCCAATTCAGCGTAATAAATTTATATTTTATTGCTTTCTGTGCTTAATAAGAATGCTAGGACTCATTTGTTTCAAAGAATTTCCAAATTTTAGCCAAAATGACTCTAAGATAATAACAAGTTCCTTAAACACAAATTAGAGCATTAATCTCCTAGGAAAGTAATCTCAGGGTAAGAATTACATCTAATCACCGTTCTTCCATTAGACTTGTATGCTGCAACATTGATTCAATAAAACTGCCATACAGACAGGGCAGTTTGATCAAGTCGAACGTTGCTGGCAAAAAAATTGCTGCTGCCACTGCTGTTTCTGCATTGAAGATTGGAAGTAATGAAAGCATTTCACATCCATTTGCTCTTGCATAAATACACAGCACCCTGAGAATCTCAGCAATGGCACAATTACAATTTGGTTGTGTTCACCCAAGTATAAAAGTCTGTAGAGACTGCTTTATTTAAATACAAGCAGTCAAACGCAGAGCTTAAACATCAAGTGAACAATTTATTTGCAAAAATGTTATGGGGAGGAAGGAGAAATAAAAGTCTTACTGCCACAGGAAGTACAAATCAGCTGGCTTTTTACTTAATTTTGGGATTACTGATGTAAAATTTTGCCAAGACTTTGGAAGATGGTTGAGTTTCATACATGAATGAGGTTGAAGAAAGGGATATACAAAGAAGAAAGGAATAAAAGAACAAATTATTTTGGGAAACACGGTTCTGAGTAATTCTGAAGAGTAGAAATAAGGAGAGATCTCTGTCGAAAGGAAGAACACTTGGGACTCAGCATGACCAGGTGGTCGGGTTATGCCTAACCATTTCTCAGGATTAAACTTGAGTAAATGGCAGAGACATAATAGGGTTGTTAAAATATGTAACATTAGCTTTACAAATTTGGAATCTACATCATGGTTCTAGCTATTATTCAATAATATAAATTACTTTTATTAAGACATACAATTTTTTTTTTAAAAGAGCCACGAAGACACCATGACTAGTTTAACCATGACAAAAGTGTTTCTTTTTTCCCGTAACAGTCACAGAGCACCTGTAGCTTTCTACCAGGCTCTGTCTATAGCACTCTTCCTCGTTTTTTTTTCTTCCTATGTCTGAATCTTCTAATCTGCAGTTATGAGTTCCTGAGACAGATTGCACAAGAGTCACACTATAGCCTTCTGAAAGAAAAAATATCTCAGCCAAAACACACAATGTTGCTGCAGGTGTGTAAATACACCCAGGCCCAAACCTGAGCCATCACTCCAATTTTAGCCACTGGGTCTTTGCTTCACTGCCTGGAGCCCTTTAACCCAAAACAGCATCAATCTCTGCCTCCATCCTCACACTTACTCCCTAATTTGCTCCAAAATGTAACCTTTAAATTTCCACCGAAGTCTGTGACTTTAAAAACTTGAATTCTAATGAAAAACTTTTCAACTTTGTTGGAAAGATACAGATGATTTCACTGGAAACTTCCAACAATTTTATACAAACTACCACACAAAACAGAAAAGGAGGGGCTATTTCCCAAGTCATTTGTTGAGGCTAACAGTTGCCTGGACCAGAGAAAAGATACTTTAAGAGAGAGAGAGGGAGGGAGGAAAAAAAGCCTACAGACCAATATAACTCATGAATATAGACACAAAAATATCAATAAAATAGCAGCAAATATTATCCAGAAATATATAGAATGCATAATGCATCATAACCAAATATTACAGTAATGCAAGGCTGGTTCAATACTGAAAACTGATCAATGCAATTTATCATATCAAAAGACTATAGGAAAAAAACACAAGTAATCATCTAAATAAGATGTAGAAAAACATTTGAAAATAATGAGTATCGATTTATTTAAAAAAGACACAGGAAACTATGACTAGAAGGGAATTCCCTCAATCTGACAAATAGTCTCAATGAAAAATCTATAGTTAACATCATACATGAAGGTGAAAGACTGAATGCTTTTCCCCCCAAGACTGGGAAAAAGGCAAGGATATTTTCTCCTGTCTCTCCTAATCAGCCTAATCAGAGTCGTACTTGAGGTTTTAGCCAGTGCAACGAGGCAACAAAAAGAAACAAACAAGAGGCGTCAAGATTGAAAAGGAAGACATAGAATTTTATCTATTCAAAAAATCCCAAAGAATATATATAAAACATTTTAACACAAGTGAGTTTAGCATTGTCATACAAAACTAAGCAAATATGTAAAAGGCAACTTATACATATTAACACTCAATGTTAGGAACTTTAAAAAAGATTTCTTTTAGAACAGCACCAAAAACATTAAATATTAGGTATAAATCTAACAAAATATGTGCAGAATCAGTATGCTGAAATCTATAAAATACTGATGAAAAAATAAAATGTAAATAAATGGAGGTATATATAGTCTTCATGTTTTAGAAGACTCAGTATCAGTAAGATGCAAATTCTATCCAAATTAATATATTTTTGTAGAAATTGACAAGCTGATACTAAAATATATGAAAAGACAAAAGAATTAGAGACTGAATAGTTTTTTTAAAGAAATGTGTTTAAATACTTGTATACTAGATTTTAAGCCTTACTGTAAAACTACAATTATCAGGACAGTGGATATGGGCAAATGGATGGACACATAGATCACTGAAATACAATATAAGCCAGAAACGCAAGTAGTGCAGATATGTACATATAATTGAATTTCAACAAAGTATAAAGGCAATCCACTAGAGAACAAATATTATTTTCCACAATTGTTGCTGGAACTAATGGGTGTCTACATGCAAAAAAAGAGAACTACCTATACTTGGCACCTTCGCATCACATGAAATATTTAAATCAAAATAGATCATAGACATGAATATAAACCAAAATAGAAAACTTTCAGAAGAAAATATAAGAAAAAAAATGTCAGGACCTTACATTCAGCAAAGATTTCTTAGATATGACACCAAACACGAATCATTAATGACAACAATTAACATGCTGTGATGAAATTTAAAATTTCTACTCTTCAAAGATGCCGTTAAAATGAAAAGAAAAGCTGCAGACTGGAAAAATATATATTTGCAAAACACATGTGGTAAAAGACTTGTACCCAGAATATATAAGAAGTCCTAAACCTCAATAATGATGAAAAAAAAACCCAATCTAATTTCATAGATATGTATATATTTGTGACTTTGAAAAAATTGGTAATTATTAACTGACTGTTGCTCATATTTTAGATATTTATCCTTTGTTGCCTTGTTGTCTAGTGGTTCTCAAATTTTAGCATGTATTAATATCACCTAAAGTGCTTATTAAAAAACAGATTCTAGTATTCCACTCCAACAGGCTGTGATTCAGCAGACCTGGGTGGGGCTGAAAATCTGCATCTCTAGCAAACTCCCAGGTGATGCTAGGGCTGCTAGTCTGGGGCCCGCACTCTGAGAATGGCTGCTGCAGTGGACGGATGCCTGCGTCGTGGTCACTACAAGCTGTGTGTTGTGGGGCAAAGTATGTGTGTTGCTTGTCTGCATATCCCAGTACTTGTTACTAAAAAGTGCACAATTAACCATACAAATGTATCTAATAAGTTTACAGTAGGGATTAAATAAGGTAATGTTTTAAAAAATATCTTATAATCTTCTAAAGTACTACTTAAAGATGAGATATTGAAGTTGTATTTCTATGTTTATATAGATGGATTATAAACTCCACCTGGGAGGTTTGGAGAGATCTTTAGTGCTGTTGGCATTGTATTTGCATTGTTTGTGATCGTAGTATAACAACATCATCATGACAACATTATGCTTTCGTGGATATTATATGACAGCTAATATCTCTTGGGCACTTGCTATGACAATCAGTTTATGTTTTCATTTAGCACTCAACTACGCCATAAGGTAGGTACTATGACTAATCTTATTTAAAAAGAAACAAACACAGGTAGTAAGTAACAGAGCTGGGTTTGAAGAAAAAGAGTCTAAAATAGGAAAACATATCTTTTTTATTTCAAAATATTAAGGGGCACACATGTTTTAGTTACATGGATTGCTTTTGTAATGCTTGAGTCAGGGCTGTAAGTGTGTGTCTCACCCAGATAATGCTCACCGTACCTATTAGGTAGGTTTTTGCCCATCCCCTCCCCTCCCTCCCCTCAAAACATACCTTTTGAGCATTGTTCATACTGGCCTTAAAAAATCCAAAGCTATAATATCATAAAATAATTTGGTGAGGGGTGTATTAGAATTGAAACTTGCAGATGCAAAATGTACGATCTCTTCAGGGGCAATATTGCTCTTGGCTGTTTAAGAAAATGATGTCTCACGCTATTTTCCATTGTGTATGGTATTCATGAGTTTAAAATAAATAATTGCATGACACCAACCATACTCTCATATAAACAATATTGTGATTTTTATAGTTCTTATTGCATATTTTCAATAAGGTCAATATAGTATATTAGTCTTCTTCCATGCTGTATTTATCTCCAAATAAGATAATTGGAATTATAGATTCACAGCACTCATCTCTTCAGTTTTCTATCTGCTGCTGGCATATGATTAGCTCTATAAAAGAGAGATTTGGGAATGAACACATTCTAACAAATACAGCCATGATAAAACTATCTGAGCTCTCAATTTGGAAATGCTCATATTTAATATTTTTTTGTTTTCTGCATATTAATTGCCATTTAGTTAGTGGTAATGTCTAGCCAGTTGGCAAAAAAGAGAGATGATTTATATATTTAGATAGCATGCTTAAGAAAAAGATGATTTTTATGTTTATAGACAGCATGCTCAGAAACATTCCTGAGTAATCTATTCTAAACAAATTCAAAGTCAAAAGATACAATAAACAACCTCCAAAGCCATAGTTCTATGCAAAATAACAGCCTGTAAATGATCACTGCAATTTAGAAAACCCTCAGTCATGGCTGGAATTAATACTCAGCACAGATTCTTGGTTCTTCCTCAGGAAATGCACTGTTAACAGGCTAAACATTTTGCCAATTTCTGATCAGAATTATATCATATATAGGATATATAATACAATAATGTGACCAATGAAGCATTTCAGAATCTCAAAATTTAGCCTTATGTTGTTTTACTGATTTTTGAGAAACACACTTTCAATGCCTAGAGCTATTTTTCCAAGAAGAATTCAACGATGCATAGAAAATCCATTTTATTATGTATACAACGTGTATTTATTATGTCAGAAAGTGGCAAGCAATGTAATTTTTCAATAGCTAGCTTTGTGTTGTGAGAGGCATTTGAGCCAATCAAGATAGAAAAGTGCAAAAATTATGCATTTCCTCTAGATTAACCAATAAAAGTATTTCCTAATCATCTAGGTGAACTAGATAGGTGTTCTGCACTGATAACATTGGTTGGTGAATTTAAACAATTTCCATTTCATTGTGTTTATTATTACTATTAATAGCTAACATTTACTAATGTTTAATATATGCTGTGCCTTTTGTGGCATAATTTGTGTTAACCAACTGAATGGTATTTATCAATTTAACATGAGGAAATAGAGGTTTGGTAGCAAAAAAAATATATTAAATATATAGCTAGTAGTTGCGGAAATATTATTTGAACCTATTAGTAAAAATTATTCTATATTGTTTGTCTCATACCTGAATAGTCTTAATGAGTCAATAACTGTCTAAAGAAGCATAATCAGCAGGAAGACTAAATTAGGTATATTTTCCTCTATCATCCAAATGTCTAACAATACTCAATATTTTTGATTAGAGTTGAAACAAATATATAATCCATGTGTGATAATTTTATATTTTGACAAGATTTTTACTTCAAAAAAGTAGAGAAACATATAGATAATTTTAGTCCCTTGCTATTTAATTGATTTGGAAAGGCTTTTATGAATGTATACAATTATCAATAAAATGCAGAAATGTATAAATTTTAGCCTTTCAACATTAGGGTGTGTGTTCTCATACATGTTGTGGAGGAGAAACTTCTTATATAATCTGTTAATATTATCAAGTGAAATAATTTATGTTCCTGAGTATTTTAATTGGAATATAAGCTTATTAGCAATTTTGTTGAGTATCCCCAAAGGCATATTTTTTAAAAAAGATATTTACTTAAAATATTTAATGTAATTAAACTACAATACTGAAAATTATAAATATATGCTAGATTAACTTTCCACTAAATTAGGCATCTAAGAAATGTTGACAGTGATGGTTTGCTATTTGTTCAAAAAGTATATACAAAATAAATGATTTTTTCAACCTTGTTGATTTTCATTTTCTTTAGTATGATTTATTGCCATATTTCCCAATTATTTTTCACTATAAATATATATTTAATCTATAGTCAAAAAAAACTGGAGCGCTCAAAGTGTATTCTTTGAAATCCCTGAGCTGGAAGTGATCTATTAAACTCAGGGGTTTTCAATCTTTTTTACGATAATTTTTTTCCAAATAAAATCTTTTTTAGAACCCCAAATGAATAAAAGTATCGGACAGACACCTCTGGTTTATAAATGGCTGTGGTCTGTGAGGACCACTTAGTTACTTGCAGAACCCGTGAAGCATCTCCTTGTTCTGACAAAAGTCATTACTGAGCTTGCTTTGCTGACACGCATTCCAGACCTCTGATTGCTGGTCAGGCTACTCTCCTGTCTACTCAAAACAAGAAGGCATCACATTCTAAATTTAAAAAAAAAAAAAAAGTTTTATTTTATATGGTACATTTTGTCTTCTCAAATAAAATGTAATGTGTTTAAATTCGAGGTATGAGGAAGATTCTGGCCCCCAAGCTCTGTGTGTGGAGCACACTGAAGGCTTCTCTTTCTACACCTCCCTCCTTCACTGCCTACGGTGGAGGCTGGAGGAGGCCACGCTGCCTTCTGAGGCTATTCACCATGAGACACGAGTTGTAAAATTCATAACAGAAATAAGCACATGTACATATCACCCCCATGTAAAACCCAACCCACATGGAAATGAGCAGATCCAATTTGCTTAAAATTGAATATAAATTAACCTAATGTAAGGCTTTAAATAATCAAAAATATTTCACAATTTTATGTTTACCTTAAAATATTTTTAAATTTTATATTTGAAAAAAATCAAATTAAATTAAATAGAGCCAATTGTCTTTTTGATTTTCTTACTTGTCCATTTATATGTTACTTCATTCTTAATTAAAATATCTTTTTAGTAAAATCTAATCTTTAAAGCCATCAATAAAGGAACGAGAAAATAAATGTCTTACAGTCTGTAAAAGAAGACTAACTTATTATTGGAACTCAATCTCTTTACCTTTGAAAGATCCTCTTTTCTCTGCTTCACATTTGTTTTTCATCCAAGAAGTGGCATTCATACCAACAGAGGATGAGTAAATAATATTTATAGGAAGACCAGGCATATTTTAATAAAAATAACATATTAATAAGAAAAACTTAAATAGCTTTAGGTGATACTGGCATATAAACGTGAGCCTTAAAATGTCTGAAGTTTGCAATAAGACGGAAAACCATATGTGAAATAGTTTGACTGGATTTTCTTCTTTCTGGAGTGGGCAAGATATGTCTGTGCTAAAATTCTTTCTAGAAAACCTGTTCTCACACTTTCCTATCAATTTGCATTGCATTCTGGGGTCCATTAGACATAAGCATCATCTCTCCTCAAACTGAGATGAATATTTGGATGTTTTATCCCTTCTCTTCTAATCCTAATTTCAAGTTCATCACTGGGATTTCTGCATTTTTAATGGCAAGCACACATTTCGTTAATTGGAAAACGTATATGGCAGTTATTTAGTAAAGTTTCATTAAGTAGTATTATTGGTTAATTGTGGAGGTTTTTGCTGACAAAAATAGATTATTATTTGACATTATCAATCTAAAGAATTTCAATCTCTAAAATACTTTTTTTGGATTAAGAATTATGCAGGTTTTAGCTTACAATGTCAGCTTCAATAATCTCTCCCATCCCATGTTCCTCTGCAACGTGACCTTGGCACGCTTTCATTAAGTCTATTTCTCTAACTTCTTGAGTCTGGGTGGCCCCTCGGAATTGTTTCGACCAATAACATGCGACTGAATGAAGCGACCTCAGTCCCAGGTGCAGCAATTAACTGGATGAAGAGTTTCTGCTTCCTGTTTCTGCGGAGCCAACTGGCATACGAAAAATGTGAAAAGAAAACCAAGCTGTGAGGGGGCCTAAGCCACAGGGAGAAGCCCTGGAGATTGAGTCTTCTCCTGGAGGAGAGGGGCAGGGAATCAGGGGCAAAGACGAGACAGACCTGTGAGTAGAGAAACCCAGCGTCTTGGAAATAAATCCTACAAACTCAGTCACTGCTGCTAATACTCCACACATCCTGAACAAGACGCTCAGCAGGGAGCTTTCTCGTCTCGACAGAATTTGAATAAGATAAAATGATTGTTCCCAGCCACTGAGTTTTGGGGGTTATATATCAAAGCAATAGATTTTAAAAAAAGCATTAAAGTATCTGTCTTTATGTCTAATGATTTTAAATTATTTGAGGCTAACTTAATTTTCAGAGGCTTGGTTTACCCAGGCAGGAAACTCTTATAAACAAATTCTTAAGGGGTAATTTTCCAGCTACTATATGCGTCTTTCCTAGTTGCCAAAAAAGATTGTCAGTCAGCTTAAAGAAGTTTGTTAAAGTAAATAAAGGCATTGGCCAATTGCTTATTAGCAAATACACAGAAGAAAAAAAGCAACAAAAAAGTTTAAAAACCAGAATCTTTAGGTGGTTACCAAAATTATTAATTCTACCTCCTTATACACAATTTTAATGAGAGATTTTGAATTTACTTCTAAACATTTTTGTAGTTGAACATATTAAATTCATACTTAAGAAAAATAAGAGAATTCTAACAAATACAGAATATAAAACTACTTTCCTCAAAGGCCAGAGGCAGTATTAATTTCTCAATTGATTTTCTTCCATATTTAGAATTTTTATCCAGCATATCTTAAATTTTAAATAATTGAAATAAATGTGTTTCACAAGGGGCATAAACGTCATAAGTTCAAAGAACACTACAGTAATTGCTGTCAACAATTTAGACTTCACTGTCAAATATTTATATAACATGGTTTAAATGAAAGTAAAAGCCATGAATTTAGTATGAATGAAGTGATATTTTTCAAAGGATAATTCATTTTAAGAGCTTGTTCAAAATCTATTATAAATGCTTTATAAGGTTGCATTATTGCAACTCTTTTGATCCACGTTGCTATAAGGCATTTCTACTTTCTGATATTTTTCTGCTTAAGAGTTTCTAATTCTATGACTTATTTATTTACTCTGATATAAACATAGTCATGCAACGACATTTTGGTCAATGATGAACAATATATACAACAGCGGACCCATGATATTACTGTACCTTTTCTATGTTTAGATATATTTAGATACACAAACACCATTGTGTTACAATTGCCTACAGTGTTCAGTACATTAACATGCTGCACAGGTTTGTAGCCCAGAAGCAACAGACTATATTGTATACCTAGGCTATCCCATTTAGGTTTGTGTAAGTATACTTTACAATGTTTGTGCAATGATGCATTTGTGAGATGGTATCACCATTGTTAAGCAATGTATGACTGTACATATATAATTTTACAGTATCTTATTCACCATATTACTGTGAAATTATTAAATTATAAACTTATGCTTTTCAGTGATTAAGACTTTGATTTATCATTGATTTCTTCGTGAAAAACACAATTATCATATATAAATATACAAAGTTTAAAATTAACAAATTTATTTAAAGACTAGAATTATATGATAAAATACTCCAAGGTCAAGTAAACAGTAAGGGACTGGGTACAGTGGCTCATGCCGGTAAGCCTAGCACTTTGGGAGGCTGAGGAGGGAGGATCACTTGAGGCCAGGAGTTCAAGACCAGCCTGAGCAACAAAGCCAGACTCCATCTCTACCAAAAATAGAAAAGTTAGCTGTGTATGGTGTAGTCCCAGCTGCTAGGGAGGCTGAGATGGGAGGATAACTTAAGCCCAGGAATTTGAAGTTGCAGTGAGCTAAGATTACATCACTGCACTCTACCTGGGACAACAGAGGAAGACTCTGTTTCAAGAAAAAAAATTTTAAAAAATGTAAACAATTAAGATATTTTTATTATTATGAAGTAGATATATAGCCATTTATTTTTATTTGTTTTTATTGTATATATTTAAGGTGTACAACATGATGTTTTCATATACATATACATAGTGAAATAATTACTATAGTCAAGCAAATTAACCAATCTATTCATCACCTCATGTGATTACTTTTATGTGTGTGTGGTAAAAGCACCTAACAGCTACTCTCAGCAAATTTTCAGTGTACAATATGGGATTTTTAACTATAGCTGTTCTCATGCTGTTCACTAGATTTCTAGTCTTATTCATCTTACATAATGATGAGATATTTATCATAAGTAGATTCAATTGCTAAGAAGAGCCTTTCAAATACATATGTTTTTACATTCTGTTGAAATTTCAAAGAGGCTGGTTGTCAAGAATATCACATTTCCTCTTTTTATACTATAGGTCTTAAAAAGCCAATTCAGTGATGAATATAAAGTGTTTTTTTGTAAAATATCATTGATTTTCAAATAATTCTTCAGTAGCAGAAACTTATTTTTTTAAATTTTAAAAAAAATTTTTTTAATTTTTTTCAGTAACAAAACCTTCCTCACAATTGCAATGAATGAAGCAGATGAGAATGTCAGTTTTCTAGGGAACTAGGGGTGGGGATGGGACACATTCCTGCCTGCATGATCTTGCTGTTTTCTGCTGACAGAGTTCCTAAAGCACCTCTGCAGATGTTTAGGGTTTCGAGCACACCATTCAGAAACCACAGTAGTAGGTCTGTTAGGATCACCGTCATAAATCAATGTATTTTATACAGTGAACAATGGATTTAAACAAAAAGTCATCCCCGACCTCCCGAATAAGTCATCTATACTCACCCATAATGCCTGAAAGCAAGACTTTGGGGCACACACTGACCTGGGCACTAGTGGTAAAACATTTTCAGGCTCTAAACAGTACCCAATCCCCAGCACCACTCACCGGCTTGCCACAGGCATTCCCTCTGCTCTGCGTATCTCCTGCCCCTGGCATGTAGGAAGGGCCACAGCCTGACTAATCCATAAGAGGAACTTAGTGTCCTCTTTAGCCCAGTAAGTAAAAGGCCCATGTAAGATCCTACAGAATCTTCAGTAATGTCAAACAGGGAGGCCACCTGTTTCAAATCATTTGTTCTCAACATGGAGGGACTTTTATCAGCTTGGTCCCAGGTGAATATAGGAGGAGGCCCCCATAAGCATCCCAAGATGTGCCTGTTACATACTTGCCTCAACGCTTCAAACACACAGAGGCATGGTCTTGTCTCCTAATTTCATTCTTCTATTCTTCAACCACTTTTTGACAATGTGATACATCGATTGATAATCAGCCATCTATCCGGTAGAACTTTTCGGGCATATGATTGAGCTAATAATTTATTTGAGTCATTGATTTCCTCTTCCAAGTGCTGCACAAATGCTCTATCATTCAGATACACAGATGACAGACACAGATAGATATAAAGTGACTATAGTCTTTGATAGAAAATGAATAATTTAAAATAATTTCTAAACATTTTATAAAACAGGTTTGAAGAATAATTGATTAGCAAAATCATTGTATAAATATGTTTTGAGCAATTTCTGAAACATGAAAGGTGGTCATTAAATGTTTATTGCACATTAACGAGTACCATTGCTTGTGAGATGACCTTGGGCTTGTGAAACAAAAATATATATAATTATGTAATGTATAGTCCATATATAATTAATATATAATGTAATATAATTTTTATTTTTGTCATTTCATTCTAGAGGTAGAAAACTAGAGGATTAGGCCACAG
This sequence comes from Propithecus perrieri, assembly GCA_963574695.1. Taxonomy (NCBI): domain Eukaryota; kingdom Metazoa; phylum Chordata; class Mammalia; order Primates; family Indriidae; genus Propithecus; species Propithecus perrieri. Next base: position 22,878 of record CAUYRB010099608.1, read on the forward strand.
GGTATCTGATGCCCTTTTTGCTTCATATCCTCTATCCATGGGGCAGAGGTAAGTGGCCACCTGAATGAAGTGATGCCTCTCCAACTGTCTGGAGTAAAGCATCTTTTTTTTTCTTTTTTATCTCCTATCTGTTAAGAGAGTTTATGAAGTACATTAAAAATAGACTTCTAAGAAAAACCCATATACACAACATGGAAACCCATTTAAAACATATAATTTAAAAAAATCACTAAAATCACTACATCAAATTGCTAGCCAGGCCTTACGCCTGCATCCTCACTCTCTGCCCTGCTCGCCGTGGCCTGGGGACCCAGTCGCACCCCTGCGGCATGATGGTCTGTCTGCACACCTGATTCCTTAAGTCCCAAACCAAATCCCCGAAGGGGCGGACAGGATGCATTGTGAGATACAGTCGACCCGCATTGTTAGTGGATTCTGTATTTGCAAATTCTCCTACTTTCTAAGATTTATTTGTAACCCCCAAACACCATTCACTGTACTTGCTTTGCCATTTGTGGCAATGGCAGAGCAGGGAGAAATCTGAGTGGCCCAACGCACACATTGCCCAGCTGAAGCGCAGCAGGTGATGCTCCGCCTTCCTGTTTGAACTCTCTCGATATCAACAAGTATCCCTTTTCAAGGTCTATTTATTAGCCACAGTGTCCACATTTTTGTGCTTTTTGTCGGTGATTTCACTGTTTAACATGACTCCCAAGCAGAGTGCTGTCCGGTGTTCCTAAGCACGAGAAGGCCGTGACGTGCCTTAGAGAGAAAATACGTATCACATAAGCTTAACACAGGCAGGAGTCATAGTGCTGTTGCCACAAGTTCAGTGTTAATGAATCAAGGATATGTATTAAATGAGGTGTCTTTGAAGAGAAACACACTTAAAACAAGCTTGGGTATCGATCAGTTGATGAAAATGCTGTGACCAGAGGCTCTTAGATGCCAACTCTGCATTTCCTTCAGCAGCAATGGCTCAGTACTACTCGATGACAGACAAAGCTTAGAACTCTTCTAGATTTTGCCACATTAATTTTTTAATTCATTGAACAAATACAAAAAGTGAAAAATGGCTGAAAGTATTTTAGGAGAATGGTATAAAAGAAAGATTGTCTCTAAATTTAGCCTTTGTTCCCGACACCAAAAATAAATCAACTGAGTATCTCTTTGCATACTTATAAAGCCCAGACATTTGTATTTCTTCTATAAAATACTTCACTTACTCAAAGTATAGGGAGTGTTGAATCTTTTAAATACATACACATATTACATAGAAATAAGTTGATCAAAGAGCTGTACAAAGAATAATATTTCAGCCAGTCTTAGATTTTAGAGACCTAGTGAATATTTAATTTACATTTTATGGTAAGGCTTAGCACTTAAGATTTATAAATTAAGCCAACAACAATTCAATATGTATTAGGGTCACAAGGATGTCAGCCAAGAGCAGGTTCCCTCAACCTGTTGGTTTCTGATATAGCAGATAAATAAAACGTTAGGATTGATTGTTAAGTAGTTAAAAATTCTTGTTAATTTGAAAAATAAAAATACATAGATGTTTAAGTCAATCGAGTGAACATAGTCAATTTGGCATGCAGATTAATGGACAGAAAAATTATTTTAATCAGTAAAGGAAAGCAATTAACAAAGGAGGCGCTACAAGTGTGAATAAAACACAAAGACTGGTGTACTTCTCATGCCTTTCATTTATAAATTTTGCTAAAGCAAGCGTAAGTAAAGCCCACAAAAGTGCCAACGCGCTGTTTTAATTAAACAGGTCTTCCCTACACCACTTATTGGCATAGTCTGGAGGGAAGAGTTTTTTGAGCTTTGAATGGCACCCGCAGTTAGTGAGGAGAGAGGAGTTACACAGACTCTAGTGTTACAAGGGTTCAGAAGAAAAGAGCAGTAACAATCAGAAGAAGAAAGCAGCAGGAAAACGACTATTCTATAGTCTGTTCAAACACTATGAAAAGATAGATGACCGTTACTTTTAAACAGCCTAAAATAGCATCCAAGAGAGTGGCTTTCTAAGATTTTATTTTGTAAAGAGAGTGAGTCTCCTAAGATAGAGGGGACCTCAGGACCCTCTATCATTAAAGAATAGCAGTTAATAACTAGATACTGCATTTAGAGGTTATCTTAAATTACAGTATTCATATTTCTTATATAATTCTTTGATATCATCCTTTTTCATAAAGTTTCTTATCTTCCAGAACAATTTTAAAACAGAAATATCCTGGCTACCAGAGATACGAATATGCTAAATAAATTAAAACTTCTAAAATGGGTCATTTTATGGTGCTATGAGACATTAATTTGTATTGTCATTTTCAACTTTCCTATATATTCCCATTCTGACAATGGATTGCTTCAGCCCAAGAACGGAATCATTTTTCCATCATATATGTAATGAGTGTATTTAATGTTCTAAATTCCATGCTAAACAAACATAAATGAATGTATTTTTTCTTCAACTCTTTCCCTCAAATGTGTTGTATTAAAACTATCATGTCCCATTGCATTTATAAGACTTAGGGGAACCCCAAGTTTTCTGATAATTTTCAGTTGTAAAGGATCGAGCCAAGCACGATTTAAAATCCCCACCGTGTATGTGACTGACGTCCCACCTGCTCTCCACTCTCAAGTATGAGCCTCCCGGGATGTGGATGAGAAAAGGCATGGCCGTATCCTTCCTTCTCTTTCAAGAGCCTGGTGGGCAAAGATGTGTGCTGGTTTGGGCTGGGGATCTGAATTCTCTGCCAAAGTCTCACTCCTCTGGTGCTGAATTTGAGGAGAGGATGTAGGGGAAGAAGGGCAAATATCTCTTTCCTTCACTTCCCACTTTGTAAGTAGAGAACTTGTGCTTCTCTGGTCATCCACCCATCTCAGGACCATGTGTGAGTTCTTCACAGGGTCCTTCAGGGCCTTGCCCATGCACACTTCCCTGACAGGCGACACTCTCTTCCCATCTCCACTGCCTGAAAAGGAGAAACCTGCCCTAACCAATATCGCTGTCCTTCAGTCTATAAGCCTGTGCCTATTTTAAAATCCTCACACCATATTAAAGCCTCAGTGATACCAAAGTCATACCTCCTTGCCCATATGTGCAAGACATTTCTTACAACAAGATGCCATCATATGGTACAATGCAAAAGCACTGTCCAACTGATCAATATATCTTAACTCAAATAGATTAAATAAGTTTTTAGCTTTCAATATATTAAGTTCAGAGGATATTAATTATAGAAGAGAATACACAAAATTTTACATGATTTTAAAATATTCTAGTAATATTAGACACCTCATTTCCATAGAATAACTTGATCAGGGATATATAACTAGCAAATAAAAAATCTGCTGGGTTCTTGTCACTATGACAGTCAATTAATGTTTATATTTTTGACATTCATTTCACCATCTAAACAGATGAAATGTGGGAAATAAAAAGAATCAGTTTCCCATGTGTATCAGTTATTGGTTTTAACTTTATAAATAGCACATCAATAAGTATATGTAAAATGATATAGAGTCCATAAGCAATTATTTAAAAATGAAAAGTTATCATTTATTTTGAAGTTAGTTATTACTACATCAAATTATGTTTATTTTACCATTTAAAGTAGTGCATATTTGATTAATAAAAAGATTCAGTTATATTAATACGTCAACAAATAGACTGTAACATCTCACTAGTTTAGATGCTGAAGGATTAAATGAGTTTTGAGTGTGCCAATTTATTAATAACTTTTGAAATTGACCTGCTCCTTCTTGATTTATATCTAAATTTATTAATGCTTCTGATAATTAAATTAAAATCAGGTCACTACCATATATTCACAAGAGACTGAACAGATGCAAAAGAAATGTTTAATCATGTTAGTGTCATCCTTCACTCAAAGTACTTTATGGAATATTAAGCAACTCACTAAAGTATTTTTATATCTCTACTTAAGAATGTTAAATACTTTTTTCTACTCACGGGAAGAAATTATAATTCCATTCTAACTGAGACCATAGGTGACAAAGGGTATTTCCTTTTTTTGTGAAGAGGTACCAAAGTCAATGAATAAATTTCCTGGAGAAGAATGTCTTAAGTTACATAAGATGAACTTTTTTTTATTAACTTTTATTAATAGATCATTTTCTTTCCACTCAGAATCCGGCCTAAAACAGTTAGGTAGTTCCACTTGTTTTTGCTATATCTCTTTAATCTCAAGTGAACAAATATTTTAAGTAGTTTTATGACATTAATTTCTGGCTTTTCCTAAATAAGAATTGGAGGAACCATTTCCTATGCAAATTTATCCCTCAGTTTTCCTATATGTATAATGGGGATATTTACGTTTCCTAACTAATAGGATTGTTGGGGGAAGTTATATGAGACAATGCATGAAAAGCGCTGATCATAGTCCCTGCTGAATACATAAGTGCAAACTAGTACAATAATAATAATAATTATTAACATTATTCCATAATCAACACTATAAGGTACTGTGATAAAATGGAATCAACCAGGGAATTAGAAACCAGATTCCCCGAAACTTGGAATGGAGAAGAGGGTAAAACAGAATTCATCAGTAAGAGCACAGGCAACTTCCATCAGGTGATTTGAAAGTTTCTCTATATTTCCTGTCTAACCAAGAACCACTCTCTGTTTGAATTGAGCAAAAGACAATTTTTCGTGAAGTAAAAGACAGTTCATTCACCCACTCATTCAATAGTTATTGATTAGAACTTTCTGTCAGCTATAATATCACAACAGCAACTTAAATGATCTCTTTGATTTCTTTCTCCCTTCTCCGGGCAATCCCCCGCCCACTTGCAACACGGCAGCCAGAGTGATCTTTAAAAAAACCCATAAATCAGATAAGGAGAAATCCTTGCTTAAAGCTGTCCAGTTTCTTCCTAGAGAACTTGAGATAAAATCCAAATAGCACGCCCCGGCTTACGAAGCCCTACTTGGTTAATCTCCCACGCTGACCTTTCCTCACACGTCGTTCAGCTCTACCCGTGCCCCAGCACACTGGCCTCATTCTTGCTCCTCCAATACGCCACGTGTTTCCCCTAAGCTCAGAGTGAACCTGCCCTGATCCACGGGCTGGCTCCTCACCTGGAGCCTAGAGACAGCCTCCTCCGAGGAGGCATTGTTGACTACCCCTCCGCGAGAGACGGCTTTCATTCCTACTGCACCACACTTAAAAAAATCCTTCTGTAGCATTTCTCTACATCTGTTTTTTAATTTATGTGTTAAGTGTTTAATCTCCGTCCCCCTCCTCTAAAACAAAGGCTCTACAGCGGAACTGGCCCGCTCTATCCCCAGCACCCAAGTCGAAGTTGGCAACTACTAGTTGATTAAATAAAAAATCTCTTATACTTTGTTTTTTAATCCTTTACTGGCATCTTTTCCAATGCAACTTTCTGGAGTAGTTTATAGATAATATGTGTTTTCATATAAAAACAAAAACAAAAAATAGATTATCATCTCTATGAAATTTTTAATTACCTTTTCCTAATCTATAAAGCAAACACAAAATTAAAATGATTTCAATTTAAAATAGTTTACTATTCAAACTAAGGATAAGGATAAAAACTTTCTTATGCAAACTTGTATAAATCTAGCAATCAAGTAAACTAATAAGAAATAAAATGAAGTAAAACTTATTGTATGAAGTTATCAGTACTCAGCACACACTAGACATTAATAAATCTATATTTCTAGCTCTGACTCATTGGGCTCTTGCCCCGCGTCACTTTTCCTTTTGCTGTTACTCTGAAGTCCCTATAAACAATATCAAGCTCGTTAACCTCGTACGCAAACCCACGCTTCCTTCGGTAGCATCACCGTCATCCTCTGACTTCTCACATGTAGAAGATGTCATCTTCAAAAACCATTCCTCACACACCTCCTTTGTCCTAAATATCCCAGTAGTTATAACATCCTGATGCAGCTTGCTCTGGAGTGTGCCATAGGTTCTTTGTTTGCTTTGCTTCCCAAAATTCCCCACTTTTATCCAGAGTGGTATTACTCTAGTAGTATTCAAGCTAGTTTTTATGTACTACAAATTCTGTCTGTTTTAGTTCATCTTGCATGCAGCAGCAATTAAATTGTTCAAATCTATAACTGTTATCATACAATTATCTAAATCTGAAACTTAAAATGGCCCTTGATCTTATTATATATCACATTAAATATGAAATATTTAAGGTCTTTCAGCTTCTATTTCTATTGTCCTTTTTTTTTTTTTGTAGACAGGGTCTTGCTCTGTCAGCATGGGCTAGAGTGTAGTGGCATCATCACAGCTCACTACAGCCTCAAACTCCTAGGCTCAAGGGATCCTCCTGCCTCAGCCTCCCAAGTAGCTTGGACTACAGGTGTGTGCAACCATGCCTGGCTAAGTTTTAAATTTTTCGCAGAGATCGGGTCTTGCTATGTTGCTCAGGCTGGCCTCAAGTGATTTTCCCTCCTAGGTTTCCCAAAGTGCTAGGGCCACAGGTGCGAGCCACCACACCCAGCAGCTTCTATTTCAATATCCAGCCATGTCCCTGCTTCTCAGATCTCAGGAAATGGAGCACAGATGAACTAATAGGATGTGTGGAAAACACATATATCAAGCCATACACTTCTCAAGGGTATAGACACTGTTTATTACCTCACATAGCACCTGGTGCACAGTAAGCAGTTAAATTTATTGTGTGTGTTATTAATGTATTGAGCTTAACTGAGTTTTAAATTTTAAGTGTTTTAAATTCTATGTGGAGCAGAATTTAATGGGAGAATCTGCTCAGTGACATGTTTCTATTTGTTAAATAAGTATTCATAATTTGCTTCCTGAAATACAGAAATCTCCTTTGTGGTCTACAAGGAAAGTAATTCCACTGTAATGAGAAATATCAAATTGCCACCATTATATAATGGCAACTGTGTATATAATACAAGCCACAAATGATATATGCATCATGATAATCACCTAAAGAGGATAAATGATGAATTAATAATGAGGCACACAGTAAGAAACAGGGATTTCCATTTCATTTGAAAATGTAATGAAATAATTTCAAAGTTAAATCAGTGCCTATTGCATGCATAGTGCTTTTCAAAAAGTACACACCGTTTCTCCATACTCAGGAGCTATCCTATCCCCTTGAAATCCTTCTGGTAACTATGTTGCCTATCACTTCTAATGTAGACATCACAGCAGTAACGGTGAGTATAAATACCAAGACTAATACTAGCGTGTACCTCATAATAATAATTAATGCAAATGATACAGCAAATTGCATATTTGCACAAACTTTTCGAGTAATCCTTCTATAGGGTTGGTTGTCTGATGGCAAATAGAAGAAAATGTTTTACTAAAAAGCACAAATTTTTTATAAGATATAAAATAAACTGATTTGCTAATATCTAGATTACTTTATAGAAAAATGCACTAAATTATTATTTTATGCAACATTATGAATCAAATATTAATTAGTTGAATATAGACTAGGAGAGAAAACTCTGCATTTCCTTGGATAACTATAAAATAGTGTTTGAAATCACTTGTTTCAATGTATTCTATTTCTTGTAGAACAGAGCCATCTCACCCTTTTGATTCAAAATAAATTCTCATTCAGTTCATTATCAATCTTTTTAATTCCTGTTAGAGTAAGTTTTTATCCCATTCACCTTCTGTCATTTAAACATGGTTCTATAATTTTATGTATGAACTGTCAATAACTTTAGGACTTACTGTGTTTGCCACATGACCTCTTCTCTCTTGGCAGTATGATAGAATATGGTATGTTTTCATTATTCATTCAGTTATTTCTTAATCTTATCCTCCTCTTTATTTTATACCATTATTAAAATAAGATAATGGCCACCATTTGCTCGTATTGTAAGTATGCAGACAGAATGGATCCTTACCAAAAAAATTTAGTAAGGTTAAAATTACTCACTGTGACCTCTTCTATGTTGCTACCTATTTATTACTATTTATTTATTACGTCCACTGAATGCCTTCATGGTCTTTCCTCCTTCTTATTTAAGAAAAAAGTGAAAAAATGAAAGAAAAGAAAAGGAAATTCGCCCGTGGTCACTGCATTCCAGTGCACTGATATTGGGAGCCCCTCCCTGCAACAGGATCATGCTTCCTGAAGTCAGGCTTCCTCACGTGGCTTACTTTGGCCAAAAAAATATCAGAAATGATTAAAAAAAAAAAAAAGAAAAGAAAAGGAAGTTACAGTTTCCCCGATATCCATATGAAAGTAACTTGGATTATTCACCTTCTAAGAACATTTCATATGGACAGAGGAGAAAGGGTCTTCTCCGTTCCTCGGGATCTCTGAGATATCACATACGTGGTTAACTAATCATTGAATAAGTTTGGGCTTCTCCCTTCTCACTTCATTCAGCTTTCTCTTTCTATTCGTCTGTTTTTGAAAACCTTTCTAAAGGCAGAAAACGTGTGTAAAAACCATTCAACAGCCATTAAAGAGTATATTAGGGACATGCAAATCAAAACTACAATGAGATATCACCTAACTCCAGTGAGAATGGCCCTTATCAAAAAGTCCCAAAACAACAAATGCTGGTGTGGATGTGGAGAGATGGGAACACTCGTACACTGCTGGTGGGACTGCAAATTAGTACAACCCCTATGGAAAGTAATTTGGAGATACCTCAAAGAGCTAAAAATAGAAATACCATTTGATCCAGCAATCCCACTACTAGGCATCTATCCAAAGGAAAAAAAAGACAATCTATAATAAAGACATCTGCACTAGAATGTTTATAGCAGCACAATTCACAATTGCAAAGATGTGGAAACTACCCAAGTGCTCATCAATACATGAGTGAATTAATAAAATGTGGTATATGCATACCATGGAATCCTACTCAACTACAAAAAACAATGGTGATCTAGCACCTCTTATATTATCCTGGATAGAGATTTAGCCCATGCTTCAAAGTAAGGTAACACAAGGATGGACAAACAGGCACCACATGTACTCGCCATCAAACTGGTACTAACTGACCAACACTAAGGTGTTAACATGGTAGTGATATTCATTGGGTGCTGGTTGGGGGTGGGGATAAACCCACAACTAATGGAAGCTGAATGCACCATATGGGGGAGGGACACACTTGTAGCCCTGGCTTGGGCAAACACATTACATGTAACCAAAATGTTTGTACCCCCAGCCATAGTATTTTGAAAAAAAATAAAGAGTACAGAATTTTTCAAAAAATTAAAAATATAACTACCATATGATCCAGCCATCTCATTTCTGGACACGCATATTCAAAGGAAATGAAATCACTACCTAAAATAGATATCTGCACTCCCATATTCATTGTAGCATTATTCATAATAGCCAAGCTATGGAATTAATGAAAAAAATGTGGCACAGATATACAGTGGGATACTACTGAGCCTTAAACAAGAAGGAAATCGATCCCGGAGAACACTATGCTGAGTGAAATAAGCCAGGCACTGAAGAACAAATACTGCATGATCCCACCTATGAGCTATCTACAATAGGCAAATTCACAGAAGCAGAAAATAGAACAGTGGTTTCCAGGAGCCAGGGGTGGGGATGGGGGATGGGATGATGTTCGTAAAAGGCTACAAGGTTCCTGTTAGGATGAAAAAGTTTGGGAGATCCATTGTACACCTTGGTGACTGTAGTTAATAATAATGTATCGTGTACTTTGCTAAGAGAGTAGATCTTAAACATTCTCACAACAAAAAAATGATAAGTATGTGAGTTGAAGGATAGGTTAATTAGCTTGATTTAACCATTTCACAATGTATACATATATAAAAGCATCATGTTGTATACCATAAATATATACAATTTTTAACTATGTCTTAGTAAAAATTAAAGAAGAGACAATAGGATACTTTTATCAGAAATTCTGCTTATTTTTACAGTTATATTACAAAAGTACAAAAAAAATGAATCCAATTTTTTCTGACTTAAATGAGGATACAAATTCATCAATATCTGCTTTCCATTATTGTATATTCTAATAAAACGAAAGCCTCTCCAATCCAGGATAGAAATCAAACATACCATACAAGAAAATCAACAAATTCATTTTCGATTGTGTCCTCCCTATAATTGGGTTCAAGAAATTTTAGTCTTCAAGAACATGGAACTGCGTCAATGAACTAAGGTTTAACTTCGTTTATTAATTCGTATGTAATAATCAATTATGTTATATAAAGATGCTGTAAGGAAACACATAATCTGAAATAAAAGTTAATTTGAGTACATTTGAAGAGCATTTCCTTCAAAAAGTGTGATTTGAAATTTAAAAATAAAGGTTTTGTTTTTGTTGTTCTTCTTCTTGGAAGCACATCGACCAAGTACTTCAACTGCCCATACTTTACTAGACTAATTTGAAGTGCTCTGATTAATTTTAAGTTATTAAATATAATATTATATATCTTTAAACACATTCTGTAGTTTACATCGTTGTGTAATTAATATTGGCTTCACTCACAATTAGGTCAAAATGCAAACATTTCATTGGTAAATTTAAGATATCCACCAGTGTGTTAGCTACAGAATCTTATAGATGATGTCCCTATAATATTTTATAAATCATTTTCCCTCATTAATTTGTCATGGAAAAAATCTTCACTGAACATCTCTGCCCTAGACTGGAGATGATGAGATAAGAATGCCATTGTGTATTAGCTTCTTGTTCTCATAATCTAAAGTCCCATTTAAAAAAATATCAAGCTGCTGTCACCAAACTGCCAGCATATCTGAAGATGAAGCTGTAGACAACACCGGGAATAGATCTTTCCTCCAAGAATAGAAAAGTGGACTATAATAGCTGAGATTTAAAAATAAAAATAAACATGCCCTCTGCATTGTGATGCATATCTTGTTTACAATCTCCTGAGACAAGCTTTTGCCTAGAAAGGTTTTTAGAAAATCCCACATCGGGTGTCAATCCCATATCAGGGTATGCGACAAATAACTGGAATTCACATTGATTAGATGATTTCTTTTCAGAAGTGAGTCTATCATTATGCAGACATGTTTATGAAAACAACACTCACGCTGTTAGGTTATTATACTCATTAAGTGTGCTACAATTTACAATTATGTTTGAAGCCCAGGACAAACTGTGCACTTTCAAAATTATCAAATCTTTAGATGGCCTCCTAGATCTTTCTGCCTTAGAGTCCAGAGTTCAGAATGCTAGAAACACAGGAGGAATCAATTTAAGTAACAAAATATTGACAAAAGTCTATAGTAAATATTATTTTCAAACAAAAGCAGCAGTAATTACAATGATTACAGTTTAAGCTTTATTTGGTGTCAATGGGATGCTAACCACTATTACAACAACACAGACATAGAGGCATAAAGTCTACCTAAGAGAGAGGACAAAACTGAGATTCTCATACACACATGTGCACACATACACAGACATTCACGTATCCACACACATACACATACATACTCACAAGTGCACACACACACTTACACAGACACACAAGTATCCACACACATACACATACATATTCACAAATGCACACAGACACACACATGCATACGTGTACATACACACATATGCACAGCCACACGCAGCCACACATTGACACAGGCACACACATATAGAGACACACACATATGCACAGCACATACAGACACATACTGACGTAGGCACACAAACACATGTACAGACGTACATGCACATATGTATGCACTGATACACATTCACACACACACAATACAAAAGACGGTGAAAGACATCTTACTTATGGCGGATAGAACTGGAAAGTGCCGGTGGAGTTGTTTCTCAAGTGAATAGGCTTCAGGAATAAGTTAGTTCAATGTTTCAGTTAGTTTAATGACAAAACTTTGTGTTTCATTTGACAGAAAACATTCCTAAAGAAAGCAGGGGTAGGAGAGGCCAACGATTAACAGCAATACAAGGAATGTTGCTGTTCATCTCTAAGCACCAAGTGTGGATGAAGAGCACTCACAAGGACAAAGATGACCGCTATGGTCTGATTGTTCGTGTCCCCCAAGATTGGCGTATTGACGTTCTAAATTCCAGGGTGATGCCATTGGGAAGTGATTGGGTCAAGAAAGCAGAGTCCTGATGATTGGGACTGGTGTCCCTGTAGGGGAAGTCTGAGAGAGACCGCTCATCCCTTCCACAATGTGAAGACATGGCAGGAAGTTGCCACCTCGAAGCAGGAAGCAGGACCTTGCCAGACGCCAAATCTGCTGGTGCCTTGATGTTGGACCTCCCAGCCTCCAGAACTGAGAGAAGCAAACTTCTGTTGTATATCATTTAAGCTATTTCATTACAGCAATTTAAATGCACTAAGACAGTAGCTAACTGTATTTCAAAGTGCTTAGCCATAGATTAGATTCCAAGTAACACACTGAAAAGAAAGCACCGATGAAGGTAGTGAAAAACAGGCAAACCTACCAGTCATCTCTCCTGGCTCAAAGAATTTAAAAGGCAGGACATTTCTTAATGGCTCAAGTTACTTGGGCATAGAGTTAAAGTAATTGCTCAAGCTCCCAAGAGAAACCACCTTTCCAATGCTTAAATGCTATTAATCTGGATTTGTTGAATTCTGCACAGATTTGAGGGTTTCATAATCTTCTAGCAGAAGGATTAATCAGTTAATACTCTTCGTGAATGCTCTATAAAAACATTTTTAAAGCCAAAGAAATTCACTGAAGCTTTTAATAAAAATAAAGACCAAAAAAATCTAGCACAAATAGGACAGGAGCTTTCTATCATTTACAAGAATGTGTTGAATAAATATACCTTTAAATATCCATGATGTTTAGAATTTTTAATACCAAAATGGAAGGAAGCAATAATGTAATCAAAATATTTATGGTAAGCCGATGTCTGAGGATACATTTTGTAAATATCCTTAACCTTCATAGCCCAAAGAGTAGTTTGAGGACACATACACAGAGAAATACACAAAATATAGTTCATGCAAGAAGCCTAATAACGAACATTTCAGTTAATCAGTGGTTAGTGGATGGCTGCCATCTGACAGGACTTCTGCTAGATTTTGAAAGCATATCGTTAAAAAAAAAACACACAGGATACATGGTTTCATAAATCGTATGGCAGTGGGAAATACAGACAAATAAATAGACAATTATAATCAGTGGTGTGCGAGCACACAGGGGACATGTAACACTCTGTGGAATGTAAAGGAAGATACCCCAAAAGAGATGCCCTATCTGCTTGAAAAATGATTAGCAACTAATCAAACAAGAGAAGGAGAGAGTACAGGAGAAGTACTAAATGTTCTAGGCAGAAGAAAGAACTGGTGTAGGGATCTAGAGATGCATAAGAGCGAGAAAGAAACTATCTGAGAGCCAGTTAGTTCACCATGGCTTGAACAGTGATATGTGGGAAGCATATCAGAAAGGATCTTATAGGATGCAGCAAGGATTAAGGCTTTTGAGCTATTCCTGGTGGCTGGAGAAGACAGATGGGAATGTTACAGGATGACTTAATCTTCAAGATGGTCATGAAGAGATAATGATGAATTGGATAGCCATTTCCACTTCAAATTCTTAGGACACCCATAGACATACACAGGCAAGTGTGAAATACTTTCAAAAATTTCCTTATCAAGAAAAGATAGGGCTACAACTGGAAGGGACTATGAGATCAAAAATGTTTTAAATTTTATTTTTATAGAGCTTTTTGAAAAGATGTTTATGCCAGTGGGAATGAAAATGAGGTGAGAGAGATAATTTAAACATTGGAGAATATAATTTATATAACAATAAATTAAATAGGGCCTCCAAGAGGGGATGTGGTTGAGAGAAAAGCTGGAAGGAATTTAGACCAAGTAGGGGTATGTGCTCCACTATAATCAGATGGGATGAGTAAACAGGCATTTAGATACCAGTAAGATTGTCGGGTGTTTACAGAAAGCTGAGCAACCCCCGCTATATGTTCTCATGGCAGAGGAAGAGGTGAGGTTATTTGCTCTGAGTGATGAGGAATATGACAGTTCAGAAGCTAAAGAAAATAGAAGAGGCTTGAAAAAAAGAGAAAATAAACTAGTAAAATATAAAAGTACTTCTGGGAAGCATTTCTGATTAAAAACATTTCAAATAAAATATTTGTAAGTGTATGTGTGCACGTGTGTATGTGAGAGAGAGAGAAAGAGAGAGAGAGAGAAAATGTGTGTCTGAAGTATATATATTTATCAGAACCGAAGAAGAAAGTGTTTGCTTTACAATATCACTACCACTTTTACTACCAATGATGACGACGATGATGATGATGCCATTCCAGAAATACTCAATATTTCCTATGAGCAACGCTATGAGGAAGGCACTTTGGGAAATATAAGTTAGTTTAAGGCTTTTCTGTGCTTTCCTCAAACATAATACTATTTTATTTTGCACATGTGTGTGCATGTGCACACACACACAGAGAAATACAGAGAAATGAGACAGGTTATAAATATCAAATATGAAGCAGAAAGTGTTGCTACTTTGGAAATTCAAAAGTGGGCATGGTGTGGCTTGAGATGAGACTTCAGGAAAGACACGGGTGTGCTTTTAAAACAATGCTTATGAAATATGGAAAAAGGGTCATACATTTTTTAGGATAGAAGCTGCTATTTTACCAGTTCTGTATGAGTCAAAAAGTGATAGATTCAGTGGCTTAGTTGGGAAATAATAGTACAAGCAGAAAAAGTCACAATATAAATTTCTCATGCCAATGAATTTTTGAGATATCAATGAGTTCACTACAATTTCTTTGTAGTGAAAAAATATGCATGACAATATTTAATTGCTATTTTGGGATATGTAATATGTACATGTAAGCATTAAGATATATTCATGTACAAATACATTGATCAAGCCCAATAAGTAATTTTGCATAAAGCTCAAATGAACTTTTATATATATATATAATTTTTTTTTTAGTTATACTTGCATAAAAACTTATTGGTATCTATATATATCAATATATTACATCAATATATGTATTATATTTTATTGATACATGATTGAGATGTTGACATATATATCTCCTTATTATTGTGTCATATCAGGGTACAATATCATTTGACCCATTATTGGTGATGTTAAGTTTTATCACTTAAGTTGTGAATATTCCTTTTCCTAACTATTTTTCACCCAATGATGATGTTTGAGTGATTCAATGATTACTTTAGTAGTTGTAAAAGAATATGTTTTTCTATTTCTGTCACTCAGTTTTCATTTTTACTTGTCATTCTTCAGTGAAGAAGAATTTTCTTCTCACCCCTGCATCTTTTATATATTGGGCCAAAAAGCAAGAAAGTGCTTAAAAACTGATGAGAAAATGTCAAAAGGACACACAAAAGTCACCTTGAAGAAGCTCTCACAGGCCACATTTGGGATAATTTAATTATTAAAATGAATAATGACAGTAATAAATTATAAATAAAATTTTGTAAAATAGTCCATAAGTGCTATTAAAGAAATAAAAAATGTTTCAAACACAAATAACGTACTAATAAGAAAACAGTTTCTCTATTTAATGACTTTTACCCACATATGCAACATCAAAATAGGTTAAATTATTTAGAGAAATTCTCTGAAATGTATATTTTTATATCAATTATTCACATTCCAGCTAAGTACCAGATGTAATCAGTCTATTGCTTTCACTTTTCTTTTTGAGTCTTTTTCCCTGACTGTGAATTATGAAATATTATTTATTGTGCTCAAAGATAGTAAAGTTCTAACCACAGTGACAAAAGAGAGACTGTACTTTCTACAATAATCACCATCGAAACAGTAAGTATAATAGTTCTGAGCACAAGTTCTGACGGCAACACTGATTAGGCTTTAGTCTTGTTTTAAAATTTGCTAGTCACTTATCAGAGGCCTGAAATTCATGAAATATAAGAAGAGTAAGTAATGAATTATTTAAGAAAGTGAAATGCCAAAAAACATTGACACATTTTAAATATTCACTATATATTGGCTAGTAATTATTATTGTTATTATCAACCGTATAACATGAGGACCAACAAAAAGTGCAAGTGGAAACTTGGAGAATAGATTTCAAATGAAAAACAAGTACAAACCATTCAGAAAAACTGATGAGCTTTAGAAAGTATAAAGGCTAATTTTAGGTGTTACAAAAGTTTAATTTATTGAGTTTGGAAAATTGTAAGTTAAATGGCACCTAGCAAGAGAATTTATTTTTGAAATACATTCCTGGAATAAAAACAATGTTTTGATATCATGAAAAAAAGAGCACATTTTGATGTAGTATATATGGTTCTTGACTACAATGGCTAAATAATAAATGTTTATTTTTATATGGTAGAAACTAATTTGAAGTCTTGTACCTCCTATATTTCAAACAAATTTGCAGTCCTTAATCCCTCTTTTAAATTCTGATTTTTAATCTGGATACACTATAGTCAGTAAAGTCAGTCTAAGTCTTTTTAGAAAATTGACATTTCAAATTAGTTCACTCTTTTTTGTAGAAAAAAAAAGATTAATGTTGTCATTATTTGCATGGATTTAAAAAAGATAAATGAGTTCAAATTGCCTATAATTTAGCTTTTTGTATATAAATCACAAGTTATTTGCCAATACAGCTGCAGGTAATTTTGCAGAAAGAGAAGGATTGCCAATATTTCACATTGTATGCTGTAGCGTTTACCCCTCAACTGTTCTATGCTTTTCTTCTGCCACCAGTTAAAATCCTGAGTCTCTGTGATCTTACGTCACATCCCTATGTAAAAACAAACTGCCGCATTGATCAGCTATCTCTCAACATACAATTGTGACTCCACACAATTCTAATGCTTATGCCACACAGAATATCAAAGGGGGCGGGGAGAGAATGACTCAGGAAAAGAATTCACTGAGATATTTTGGAATGGAATATTCATATGTATTCTGATTAAAAACAGTCCATGTTCACTTTATATATTTATATATATTATAAATTATATATATATTTATATATAATTTATATATATTATTTCACTTTATATATTAAACACGCACACACACTTAAATGTACAGACCTTCTATGAAGCAAAAGTTTTCTGCTGTCTGAAGAAATAAAGGTCAAGTGGTTCTTGACCTTCAAGAATGGCTTTCAGGGTTGCGCTGCAATCCTGTCAGACATTACGATTATCGTTAGAGGTATACCTAGTAGTTACTAACTTTTCTTCCATGGTATTCTGTGCCTTTATATATTGATGAGTTTCAGCTAGATTTTTGTTTTGCTTTCATGTAGCTACCCAGCACAAGTACTTAAAGGAGAATTCTAAATGTACTTGAAAATGTTCCATGACTATTTTTATACATAGTTACATACTATCTAAGAAACAAGGAAGTTTTTGAGAATAAATTGAATTAGCAGCTACTGACAAATTCCTTATTTCAAATGCTAACATATTTTGATATGTTGTAATATTAAAACATAAATTTATTACCTAGTTGTTGTCGTTCTTTGGTTTTCCCTATAGATTTATGTCAAGGTTTATAATTATGAGAAAAGCTCTTCATTCCTCATTTCTGCATATTAGATCACATTTCTACAATAGTGACGCAAAAGTTTCTAATGCAATATCTACCATAAATTTGATTATTCTTCCAACCTGATTATTCTTCAGTGAGAATAGAAAATATTGTTCATAGATGCATTACATCAAAAGCAGGCTTATCTTATACCAACTTTTTAGCAATGAGCTCTTTATTTAGCTATATAAGAATAACAAAAACTAGCAAATAAAGACTGCAAGACTAGGCCAGGAGTCAATTTTATCAATCACTAAAGTGAGTGAAAGATCTCTAGGATGACCGTAAGTACTAATTAGTCTAATATAGCCAAGGTTACACCTTAATCCTAATTTTATGCCTGTTCAGCTCTTCTTTTTACCTTTAACATATCCAGGTTTGGATGATAAATTATTTGGTCACTCTGTATATCATTTGCATTTTCCCATATTCTACTTTTTAAAAATGTGGCAATGGATACAGAAGGCACTCAGTAAGTATTTGCAGAATACACATTAAATTTGTCACTTTATATTGTCCCTAATATTTGATTTAAAAAGACAACATTTCCTTATTATTTAGTATTAAAAATATTTAATAATCTCTCATTACGAACCAACCATGGTTAATCAACTATGAAGAAACAATATGGGGTGGCATCACCCGGACGGCAGAGTAATGAACTCCAGAACACCATCTTTGCACAAAAGCCACTAAAACGCCAGCAAAATATCTCAAAGTCAACTTTTGCAGAACTCTAGAATCTATTTACAAACTTTAAACAACCAGGTGAAAGTTTAATGAAGAAAGAAGCTGCTGCATTGTTGTAGGAGAGCACCGTAGCATTTTAAACTGTCTATCATCTCCCACTTTCCAGATGGGTAGTGGTCACAAAGACAACAGATCATAGTCTAGTGCAGACTGCTAGTGCCAAAGGGAGCAATGTGGATGCTGTTATCAAAGAACTACAGTTGTGTTTCGACCTCTCTGACAGCTCCCTAAATGACCAGCATGAGGGCTCATAGTTATTTGCCTTAACCAAAGTATTCTCAGGGCTGGGGTAATGTTTGCAAAAAGTATTTAACAGCCACAGAGGCCCAGGGCAGAGAATAACAGTCAGGACATGCAATAGAAGAAAAAGCTAGGGAAGAAGAGGTTGAGAAAAGAGATAAGTGGGCTCTTAAAAGATCTGTTTATATTAGGCAATCAGGAAGACTAAGCACATGCCTAGGGCTGTACTCATACTCGCCACAGAACAGAAAATAATCTCAGCTTTCACCATTGGCTCACCTTCAGATGCCATGCAAATAGGAAGCGGAAGCTAAGGCAGAGCTGTACATGGCCTGGCTGAGCATTGGAGTACAGAAGAAGGAAAACTATTATTAGAATGGAGATAAATGACTAGAGAAGAGAAAAACAACAGAGAGAATCCACAAAACCTAAAATTACTTCTTTTAAAAAAATACAGGTATTTTTTTTTCTTTATTTCAGAATATTATGGGGTACAGATGTTTTGGTTACATGGATTACTTTTGTAATGCTTCGATCAAAGTAATAAGTGTGCCATTCACCCAGATAGTGTACACTGTACCCATTAGGTGTGATTTCATCCATCCCCTTCTCCTCCTCCCTTTTGCTTGATTTCTGTTAAATTTTATTTCCATCTGTGCACATAAGTGCTGATCAGTTAGTTCTAATTTAATCTTGAGTACATGTGGTATTTGTTTTTCCATTCTTGTGATACTTCACTTTGGAGAATGGTCTCAGTTTAAACAAAGGACACGAAACCATAAGCATTCTAGAAGAAAGTATTGGAAAAACTCTTCTAGATATTGGCTTAGGCAAAGAATTTATGAAGAAGACCCCAATGGCAATCACAGCCACAATAAAAATTTAAAAATGAGACTTGATTAAAATTTGAATAATACTGACAAACTTTCAGATACAATGACCAAGAAAGAAGACAGAAGATGCAAATTATTAAAGTCAGAAATGAAAGTAAAGGACTTAATATAGACCTTGTAGAAATAAGAATTATAAAAGATACTATGAATAATGTTATGCTAAAAAATTAAGGAAGATGACATAGACAAATTCTTCAAAGCATAAATTTTTGCCAAAACTTATTGAAGAAGAAGTAGAAAATATTAACAGACTTACAGCAGGTTAAGAGACAGAATCAGTAATTAGCACCACTTCCCAATAAAAGCCCAGAATCAGATAGTTTCACTGATGAATTATACCAAATTGTCAAACAGGAAGTAACACCCATCCTTTTCCAACTCTTTCAAATAATAGTTTTAAAAAAAATAGGAAGGAATACTCTTAATTCATTCTATTAAGACAGAATTACCTGGATGCTAAAGCCAAATGAAGACATGCTAAGAAAAGAAAATTATAGACTAATACCCTCTAAAAATAGATTTTAAAATCCTCCACAAAATATTACTAGGCTAAATTCAGCAGCATACAAAAAATATACACCATAATCAAGTGGGATCTATTATCAGAATGAAAGTGTTCAACATATGAAAATCAATTAAAGCAATACGCTATAATAAATTAAAGGGAAAAATCCATAATCATCTCAATTGCTGCAGAAAAAGCATCTGACAAAATCCTGAACTCTTTTATGATAAGAACACTTAGTAAATTAGGACTAGAAGGGAACTTCCTCAGCCTAATAAAAGGCATCCATGAAGGCATCCACAGCTAGCATTATACTCAATGGGTAAAGACTGAAACCTTTTATCCTAATATATATATATTAGGATATTAGGATATATATATATATATATAATCTTTAAAAATCCACAAACAGAAAAACTATTAAACTAATAACAAATTCAGCAAAGTGGCAAAAAGCACTATACGTTGTATTTCCATATACTGGCAATTAATAATCTGAAAATGAAATTAAGAAAACAATAGACTGAAAAGAATACAATACCTAAGAATAAAGTTAACCAAGAAGGCGAAAGACTTATATACTGAAACTATAAAGGATTGTCAAAAATAAATTAAAGCAGACCAGAATAAATGGAAAGACATTCTATGTTCATCAACTGGAAGACTTAATAGTGTTAAGGTGACATTACTTCACCCCTGCAAATGATCTACAGAATCAATGCAATTCCTATCAAAACAACAATGGCCTTTTGCAAAAAAAATGGAAAATCTTATCCAAAATGTATATGGAATTGTAAGTAACTCTGGATAGTTAAAAAAAAAAAATCATGATAAAGGAAAACAAAGTTGGAAGACTCAAACTTCACAATTTCAAAATTTACTAAATAATAATTATAACAATGTTGTGCTGGCATAAAAATAGAAATATGTGTCAATAGAATAGAGCAGAGAGTCTAGAAATGAACCCATACATCTGTGGTCAATTGATTTTCAACAGGGAGCCGAGACCATTCAATGGAAAAAGAATATTGTCTTCAATAATCGATGTTGTGACAACTGTAAACGCACTTGGAAAAGAATGAAGTTGGACCCCTTCTTCACGCCACATAAAAAATTTAACTCCAAATGGATCAAACAACTAACTTTAAAAGTTGAAACTATAAAGTGATTAGAAGAAAACTTAGGGGTAAGTCTACAGGACATTGGATATGGTGATAGATTCTCATATATAACATCAAAAAAGCAAGTAACAAAAGAAAAATAGGTAAAATTGAACTTATTCAAAATAAAAAAATGTGTGCATCAAAGGATATTATCACAAAAGTGAAAAGACAACCTACACAATGGGATACAAAATATTGTAAGCCATGTATTAATATTTTATAAGGATCTCGTATCCAGAATACATAGAAAACCTTTACAATCCAACAACAACCAAATAAACCACTACCTCCCTTCCCAAACAAATGGGCAAAGTACTTGAATAGAAATTTCTCCAAAGATACACAAATGGCCAACAAATCCATGAAGTTATGCTCACATATGAGTCATCAGAGAAATGCAAATCGAAACCACTACTGGACTATTGCTGCTGAAATGTGAAATGGTACAGACACTGTGCACAACAGCATGGAATTTCCTCAAGAAGTGAAACAAAGAATTACCAGATAACCCAAGGATTCTATCCATAGGAGTGTATTCGAAATAGTTTTAAAAGGTTATCACCAAAACCTTGTACATAAATATTCATAGCACCACTACTCACAATCACCGAAAGGTCAAAACAAACCAAATGTCCATGAACTGTTTAATGGATAAATAGATGTGGTATATCCATACAATGAAATATTATTCAGCTATAAATGAAATACTGAAACATGCTAAAACATGGATGAATCTCAAAAACATTATACTAGGTAAAAGGGGCAGACACTGAGGTCACATATTATGTGATTCCATTTATATAATAAACCCAGAATAGATAAATCCATAAAGACAGAAGGCACAATATATACACACACACAGAACGAGAGAATCAACCTATTCCATGCTGTGTGGAGCGGCATAAAGCAGGCTTGCGTGTGGAATGTGCTATGTACGAGCATAGGGTATACACAGGAAGTTAAGGGTGATATCTACCCTGAACTTGGGGACCATGACCACTAGAGGAGATGATATCTGAGGATTTATCCTGGCGAAATGCAAGAGCAAGAATGCTGCTGGTCTATGTCTAGAGAGCAATATCAGCAACTTATTCAAGCAAGACAGAGTCAAGAGAACATCCCTTGTGGCTGGAGTATATGGTATAAGAGGCAGAAAGTAGCACAGGAAAATGCTGGAGATGCAAGTCAGGGGCTGATCCTGAATGGTCTTGAAGTCAAGCTAAGGAGTCTACACTGTCTTAAGTACAATCACGTCAGATAACAGAAACTGGAAACAAATGGAACAAACATGACGCTTGATTAGTTACTCTCTTGAAGGCTGCAAGAAGTAGATATGGAGTCATGTTTTCCCAACTTAGAAAGAGCAACCCTTGTCCTAACCAGCTGTGGCCAGAAGAGTGGGATCCTTGGTGCTTATAATAGCACTTTACTTGTGTCATTATTTTAAATGATTTACACAATTAATTCATTTAATCATCACCAACAGCATTTTTACAAAAGAGAAAAATAGAAAACAAAGAGGAGATAAATTTCCCCAGGTTGCATTGCTAGAAATGCTGGAGCTGGGTTTTAAACTGACCTAGTCTAGCTCCATACTCTTACCCTCTGCGCTATGCTACTCTCCCAAGGTCTCTTAAACAATCTGTTTCTAGTTGCTTGCTGAGAGGGGAGCTATGCATTCATCAAGTACTCAAATTTCAGTCCAGACACTAAATTCTTTTGACAAATATAGATATTTTTTCAAATTAACAACACGGAAAAATCATATTCAGAAATCCATAGGTTCTATGTAAACATAACTTTTTACTTTGAAGGAAATTAGTTCAGTCTCTGAATCTATGGATGCATTCATTGTGAAGTAGATTGCCCTATTTGTATCCTCTTTATTCCAAATGAAAAAATTTGAGGGATATTCATTATTTTTAGATAAAATGAATGTGAAGGAACATTTTTCCCTACTTACTTGTATATTAAGTTAACAAATATTTACTGAGCACCTGCTAAGGGTCGGCTTTGTGCTATGAGAATGTAGTAAGGAATAAGAGTGACGGTCCCTGACCTCGTGGGACTCATAGTTAGTGGAGAGATACTAATTAAATATTCATACAGATTGTGATGTGCGTTATAAGGGAAAAATACAAGTGCCTTCAAGACAATAAGCAATGTGCACCAAGTAGCAAATAGAAATTAAATTTCTATTGTTGAAAGATTATTTGCAAAGCACAGTAAAAATCCTTAAAGATTTTTAAAAATAAAAAGAACTTAAAATATAATTTCAAATAATGTTGTTAATATTCATAACATGAGCAAATTGGCCCTATTTTAGGGAGAGAGAATAAACCAAATCAAAAACATTAAAGGTGAATTAAAAAAAAAACACAAAGTAAAATAAAGACTACTTAACTGTGCAGGATTTATATACAATTTAGGATTATCCAAATCCTCTGACTTCTTTATTGCTTCTCTTACTCCATCTCTGCATGTTCCAGGGTAACGATATTTTAATCCCCAGCTTAGACTTTATCTCTTTGCTGAAGTATTTTTCTGAACTCTGCCTTCCTTTCAGCCTGAACGTTTTTTTCTTTTCTCTCAATATCCAAAACACCCGACTGTCTCTTCCTTAAGGTGCTCACCACACCCTGTGTTAGATCATGCATATCAGTGTTTTACCTCTGCGGCTGAGTGGTCCCTTTATATCACAGAACACCTGTCGTGCCTTTCCGAATGCATCAGCTGTTGAAGGAACAACTATTCTGTACATTTCCCAGTTATTGATATGTCTATTATAAAAAAACACATTTTCATCTATATTTATTGCTACATTGTCCAATGCATGTTCCGGTGGGCCCAAAGAATATAATTATCTAATTCAGAAATACCTTGTAAATTTAAGTTACCTATGATACTACACATGTTTGAATGAATCACTGGAGGTAGATTCGGTGCAGCTTTAAAAATTTTTATTTATAAGAAACATAGTTCAAAATAGGTAATTCATAGTACTTTGAAAAACAAATGTTATGTACAAAGATGTTCTATTGAATTTATATTCTCTAGTCTGTTGATGTCTTCAATTGCAAAAGTGTTTCAGAAAGAAGGAAACAATTGAGATCCCCAAAGGAAAATGGCTGTCAAAAAATACACGCAATCTTTGTGACAAAGATAGGAAAGGAACAACCTAATTGTTGAATTTCAAAAACTAAGCATTGTTATAATATTTGTCATACTTTTATATCATTTTTGACAACACAGATGATAATAATAACTGTAATAAAATGTTACTTTAACTTCATATGGTATTTATGTAAAGGGTATTTTTGCTGCCTATAAGGACAGATTGAATCTCCATACACACACACACACACACACACACACACACTTCACCAGAAATGAGACAGTATGGACAATTAATTGAAAAGTCTAATTTTAATATCTTTTTTTTTCTATTGTAATTTCACAAGCTTAAAATAGTCAACTAATTTTTTAATTAGCCTATTGAAAAATCTGAAATACTTCAGGAAGCTGCTGAAATTCACTACCCACTCACTCAGTACATGTATTAAAGCTTCAATCAGACAATGTACAGCTGTTTTTCTTTTCAAAGATCATAATTCTACATCAAGTCCATCTTTTTTGTTTCATGTTCAATGTTTCTCATAAACTCTACAAGTACATATACTTTTAAAAGAATAGACTCCCACAAGAAAAGCAATTTGTATAAAAATGTGAGATAATTGGGAGACCAAATTCTCCACAGAAACAGTAAATGCTAGAAGACAGTGGAACAGCATCTACAAGGGTCTCAGTGAAAAAGACTGTAACCCAAGAAATATACTTGGGCTCCACTTACCCTGCAAGAGACATTCCCAAGCATACGGTAAGGCAGAGAACAGACTCATGGATACTCTAAATACCTGCTTGAAAACAGTTACAGGAACACCTTATTTTATTGCCCTTCACTTCATTGTGTTTCTCACGTGTTACTTTTTCTTTCTTTTTTACAAATTGAAGGTTTGTGGTAACGCTGCATTGAGCAAGTCTATCAGCATCATTTTTCCAAAAACATGTATTCACTTCATGTCTTGTGCTGCATTTTGATAATTATCACAATATTTCAAACTTTTTCATTGTTACTATATCTGCTATGGTGATCTGTGATCAGCGATCTTTGATGTTCTTATTGTAATTGCTTTGGGGCGTCACAAACCCTGCTCATACAAGGTGGCGAACTTAATTGATAAGCATTGTGTGTTCTGACTGCTTCCCTGACCACCTGTTCTCCATCTCTCTCCCTCTCCTAAAGACCCCCATTCGCTGAGACACAGCACTATTGAAGTGAGCCCAATTAATAAGTCTATTATAGCCTCTATGTGTTCAAGTGAAAGGAAGAGTCACACATCTCTCACTTCAAATCAAAAGCTAGAAATGATTAAGCTTAGTGAGGAAGGTACGTCAAAAGCCGAGATAAACCAAAAGCTAGGCCTCTTGCACCAGTTAGCCAAGTTGTGAATGGAAAGGAAACGTTTCCGAAGAAAATTAAAATGCTACTCCAGTGAACACATAAATAAGAAAGTGAAACAGCCTTATTGCTGATACGGAGAAAGTTTTAG
The DNA here is from genome assembly GCA_963574695.1 of Propithecus perrieri. Classification (NCBI taxonomy): domain Eukaryota; kingdom Metazoa; phylum Chordata; class Mammalia; order Primates; family Indriidae; genus Propithecus; species Propithecus perrieri. Next base: position 48,598 of record CAUYRB010099608.1, read on the forward strand.
TGGTCTGGATAAAAGACCAAACCAGCCACAACGTTCCCTTAAGCCGGAGCCCAATCCAGAGCAATTTAACTCCATTCAGTCTGTGAAGGCTGAGCGAGGTGAGAAAGCTGAAGAAGGAAAATTGGAAGCTGGCAGAAGTTGGTTCACAAGGTTTAAGGAAAGAAGCCATCTCTATAACATAAAAGCGGCAAGGCGAAGTTGCAAGCGCTGATATACCAGCTGCAGCAAGTCACCCAGAAAATGTGGCTAAGACCACTGAGGAAGGCGGCTACACTAAACAACAGGTTTTCAATGTTGACGAAACAGTCCTCGATGGAAAAATATGCCATCTAGGACTTTCATAGCTAGAGAGAAGTCAGTGCCTGACTTCAAGGCTTCACAGGACAGGCTGACTGTCTTGTTAGGGGCTAATGCAGCTGGTGACTTTAAGTTGAACCCAATGCTCATTTATCATTCCAAAAATCCCAGGGCTCTTAGGAATGATGCTGAACATGGTCTACCAGTGCTCTATAAATGGAACAACAAAGCCTGGAAGACAGCATATCCATTGACAGCATGGTTTACTGAAATTTTAAGCCCACTGTTGAGACCTACTGCTCAGAAAATAAGATTCCTTTCAAAATATTACTGCTCATTGACAATGCACCTGATCACCCGAGAGCTCTGACAGAGATGTGCAAGGAGATTAATGTTGTTTTGATGCCTGGTAAAATAATATCTATTCTGCCGCCCAAAGGAAATACAAATTGTGTAGTATTTATACAAAGCAAGAGTTTGTAGAAGTAGAAATGAGTAAGAACTGCAACTCTATATATCACAACTATTAAATCTCAAAAACATAATGTTGAGCAAAAACAGGAAGTCACATACTGTACTCAAATTACATAAACTCAAATTTCATAAAGTTGAAACTATGTAAAGCAACAGCATATAATATTTAAAGACACACAAAAAATGTTATAGATGTAGAAAACCTGTGCATAGAATTATAAACATGAGTTTACTTATGAAGTAACTGTGTTAGGATACACAGCAGGCTTCAATTTTATCCATTTTGTTTCTTTAAAAAATATGAAACACACGTAGCATATTATTTTTTAAGAAAAATTTAAGTTTGAAATATTTCATAATTTAAAGAAATCTGGCAATAGCCATTGTTGCTGAAGAAAAAAGATGTTCTTCTCTTATTTCACCGGTTCTGGGGCTTATAAATTGGAACAATTACTAATGAGCAATCAGAAAACATCTAGTAAAGTGAAAATGTACATGTTTTAAAAACTAGCAGCTCTGCTTCTATCCACATAACCTGGAGAAACGTGTATATACGCAATCAATGAGAATCGTATGTGTGTTTGTTGAGGCGTGGTGTATAATAGCATAAACAGCAAAACCTCATAATGTCCGTTAATACAGGAAGAGCGACACCTTTATGTAATAGAGGACAATACAATGATTGAAACGAACACACTAGATCTACGTAGTAACACAGATAAATACCAGATATAACTTTTGAGTGTGAAAATAGCAAGAGGTTCAAACAGGTCTTCAACTCTCAATATTTTCCTACCTCACATTTAAAGAAAAAAATTGGACTTGGTAATATTGGTACAATACAGCAGTCCACACATGGAGGTTTGTAATATGATTCTGTATAATTTCTGGTATGTTTTAAATAATACACTAAAAAAACTGATAGAGCAATGGTAGGTTTTGTGACTAGCTTTGAATTACAAGCTTGAGTTTAATTATTGCTGCAGGTAATGACAAACCATGGGAAATTTTAAGAGGAAGCATTGTATGTTTCAGATCGTAATTCAGAATAATCAATCTAGCAGGAGTACAAGGATAATTTAGCAGGCAGTTAAAAGAACTATTAGAAAATTACACCAACACTTGTGCCTTAAGTTAGAGAAACAGAATGTTCAACCAGAAAGAGACCACAGAAGGCAGAGACATTCTGAGGCAGCACCAATAAGACATGGCATTTGATTGAAAGTGAGGAGTGAGAGAAAGAGAAGAGTCAGCTTTGTCTCTGAGGTTTAACATGGAATAATTTTAGAAAGAGTGGCAGTGTTACTAGAAATATCCACTTAAATATGTTTATATGTGAACAGATTAGCTAGTTCAGGAGGAAAAATAATATGTTCTATTTAGATAATAATATAATAAGCATATTAAGCAGGAAATAATTTTATAAATCTGGCTCTTAAATCTGGAGATTACTTTGTATTCTGGGAACTTTTAATGCCCTTTAAAAAGGGTTGTGACCAGATATCACTATGAGTATCAAGATAGCTAATTGCATTTTTGGGATCGAAATGTAGCTCAGTGATCTGTCTTTTACTGGAGGTACAAAAGAGAATTTCATTGGAATGGCACTGAACTTTATCTTCTTGTAAGTAATGATGTTTTCTAAAATTGAGCCAAGATGGCTCTAGGACTCAACATCAAACGCAGAGAAGTTTTGCACTACTGTTTGTTTCTGGAGTCAATGGAGTGTTCAAACCACTTGGCTCCTTGTAATTAAGGTATTCTATGGGCAAATGAAGCTTCTATAAACCTCATTTCACAGAGAACACTAAATTGCAACTGCAAAATGATTAACATTTACATTTTCCCCAATTAAAAGAGAGAACAAGCCACAGAAAAGTTCCAGCTAAGAACTGACATATATGTACTTGGGCAAAAGAAAGTTTCACTTCACTATTATTTCTTAATTTACTGTTACTTCTAGAGTAAGTTTAGGAAACAGCCATTTATTGACTCACATTAAAAAATTATTCCCGTTATATTTATCTTAAAGCTCTTTGATATTTAAATACAAGTTCCACTTTACATATTTCCAAGAACTCATTGAGAAAGTTGTCATAATGTATCAGGTTTAGGTAAAAATATGAAATTTATCACATATTATATGAAAGGAACATCCATTTACTTTTAACATAAAATGAAGTGAAATAGTCCCAAAACTCCATAAACAAACACCAAAAATTATCTGGACCTTTATGCAAAAGAATGAAACTAGATCTCTATCTCTCACCATATACAAAAAATAGAATCAAAATGGATTAAAGACTTAAATGTAAGACATGGAACTATGAAACTACTGGGAAAACATTGTGGAATCACTTCAGGACATTAGTCTGGGCAAAGATTTATTGAGTAAGACATTGAAACCACAGACAACCAAGGCAAAAATGGACAAAGGGGATCACATAAAACTAAAACACTTCTGCACAGGAAAGAGAACAATCAGCAAGTGAAGAGACATTCTTACTGAATGAGAGAAAATATTTCTGAGTTTTTCTGTTGACAAGGGATTAATAACCAGAATATATAAAGAACTCAAATAATTCAACAGCAATATAAACAATCTGATTAAAAATGGGCAAAAGATCTGACTAGGTATTTCTCAAAAGATGACATACAAATGGCCAAGAGGTATATGAAAAAATGTTCAACATTATTAATCATCAGCGAAATGCAAATCAAAACCACAATGAGATATCATCTTAACCCAGTTGAATGGCTATCGTCAAAAAGACAAAAATAAGAGACGCAGGCAAGACTGTGGCAAAAGGGGAATGCTCATATGCTGTTGATGGGAATATAAATTAGCACAGCCACTACGGAATACAGTATGGAGGTTCCTCAAGAAACTGAAAATAGAACTACCATATGATCTAGCAATCCCATTTTGGAGTATATATCCAAAAGAAAGAAAATCAGCATACCGAAAAGATATCTGTACTCCCATGTTTACTGCAGCATTATTTGTAATAGCCAAGATATGGAATCAACCTAAGTATTCGTCAATGGATGATGGATAAAAAATATGGTGCATATACACAATGGAATGTTATTCCTCCACAAAAAGAATGAAATGCTGTCATTTGCAACAACACTGATAAAACGGGAGGACGTTATGTTAAGTGAAATAAGCCAGGCACACACAGACAAATAGTGTATGTTCTCACCCACATGTGGAAGCTGAAAAAATTGATTTCATGAAGGTAACGAATAGAATGGTGGTCACCAGAGGTTGGGAAGGTTAGTGGGGAGGAAACATAAAGAGGGATTGGTTAATGGGCATAAAAATACAGTTAGATAGAAGGAATAAGATCTCATGTTTGGTAGCAGAATAGGGTGACTATAGTTAACAATAATTTATTGTAGATTTAAAAATAACTAGAAGAGTAGATTTGGAATGTTCCCAACACAAATGATAAATGTTTGAGGTGTGGATATCCCAATTACCAAGATTTAATCATTACACATTGTATCTTTATATCAGTATTTCACTTGTACTCTATAAACATGTACAATGCTTACATATCCATAAAAATTAAAATAAAAAATAGCATATTTCCCCTAACTCTCCAACAGCCTAAAATGGTTTAGGAGACCAAAGACAAACATATGGAAGTTTGAAAACAACACACTTTAAACAAGGCCAAGGTTATATATACAACTTCAAGAGAGCAATCACATCATAGTCTACATGAATGAAGTCACTTGGATTTGTACTGGGCACAACCCTGGCAGCCCTACATGGTGGCCTTAGGTTACACTTAAATACTCCATGAGTTCAGAGACAGCAGAAAACTTCTAGGTTGGGGAAGACAGGTGAGATGGTCTGGAGAGAGTAAGATTTGACTATGTTCTTAAATAGGTGAAATTTTGAAACAGAGCATATTGAGGTCCCTAAGTTGTTAAGAAGAGAAACCAGCTGTTTCTCCAATTTCCTGCTATATTTATTGGAAAAACTCAATGGTAGAAGATGAAAAGTCTTCACTTTGAAGGAAACAATTCTCACTGTCTCTAAAAGAAGAGCTATTTTTCTGTCCAGTTTTCACATGTGGCAATGCAAATAGTTATACCATTACATCATACTTGCATATTCATACTTTTATTCAGGTAGTTAAATTTTATGCAAAACCTAAATTTATCTTTTCTATGCCATTGTGGCTTGGGTTTGAGAATAATTATTGCATCAATAAAACCATTTAGGAAAAATTGTTCATTTATAATAAGGACATGGTTGTCTCCTTCCTCCCTCCCTCCTCCTTCTTTCCTTCCTTCCTTTTCTTCCTTCCTTCTTTCCTTTCACTTCTTCTTGAGAAAACCTTTCCTAGAGATCTGGAAGGGGGAAGAAAATAGAGTAGCTGCAGGAAAGGGCACTCTGAAATGTGATTAGTTAATTAAATATGATTAGGTGTTAATTAAACTAACCACATGATAGACTCAGTAAATGATGAGTGTATTCATTGGAAATGTCTACATGAATATGAATTTAATCTAAAATCTCTAAAAATTCTGTAATCCCTAATCTTTTACATGTTTAATAACCTTGCATTTAATATATTAATTGTATAGTTGAGGCAAATATTTTTGATCTGTTTTGTATGACCCTCAAAATACTGCTTTCCTCTTTTAGATTTTTTTTTTTTTGAAAACCAGAATTTGTCTTGTAAATACTCTGTCTGGTGCTGAAAATGAAATTATGCATGCTTGCACAGATTTTTTTTTTTTTTTGAGACAGAGTCTTGCTCTGTTGCCCTGGCTAGAGTGAGTGCCGTGGCGGCGTCAGCCTAGCTCACAGCAACCTCAAACTCCTGGGCTCAAGTGATACTACTGCCTCAGCCTCCC
>CAUYRB010099609.1:0-21781 GCA_963574695.1 Propithecus perrieri
CTATATATATTTTTAGTTGTCCAGATAATTTCTTTCTATTTTTTTTTAGTAGAGACGGGGTCTCGTTCTTGCTCAGGCTGGTCTCGAACTCCTGAGCTCAAACAATCCGCCCGCCTCGGCCTCCCAGAGTGCTAGGATTACCGGCGTGAGGCACCACGCCCGGCCCAGCCAATATTATTTTATTTTAAATTGGTTGAATATTGTTTTAGGTCCCAGAATATATTTTATTTTGGTGAATGTTTCATGTGCTCTTGAAAAGAGTGTATATTTTGCTGTTGTTTGAGTGTTCTGTCAATATCAATTAGGTCAGTTTGGTTGATAGCATTGTATAGCTCTTGTATATTCTTACCGATTTTTTGCCTACTGGTCCTATCAATTACTTAGAAAGGGGTTTTGATGTGTCCAAGTATAATTGTGAATCTATTCTTTCAGCTATCATATTTGTGTTCTTTGAAACTCTGGTATTTAGTGCAGCCACACTTAGGATTGCTATATCTTCCTGATGAATTAACTCCTTAATTATTATGTAATATCCCTCCTTATCCCTGGTAATATTCCTTGTTCTGATACTAATATAGTCATAGTATTTGCATGGCATATATTTTTCTACCTTTTTACTTTTAACCTATAGATTTTATTTGTTTGTTTGTTTTTGAGACAGGGTCTTGCTCTGTCACCCGGGCTAGAGTGCAGTGGTATCATCATAGCTCACTGCAACCTCAAACTCCTGGGCTCAAGCAATTCTCTTGCCTCAGCCTGCCAAGTAGCTGGGACTACAGGCGCATGCCACTGCGCCCAGCTGATTTTTCTGTTTTTAATAGAGACAAGGTGGCACTCTTACTCAGACTGGTCAACTTTTAACCTATATATTTATATTTATATTTAAAGTGGATTTCTTATAGGTAGTACATAGGCACACCTTGCTTTTATATCCACCATGTCAATCTCTATCTTTTTATTGTGATATTTCAAGTGTTTACATTTAATGTAATGATTAGTGTTTTCTGTTTTTCCTGTTTGTTCTTTGTAGTTGTTTTGCCTTTTTCCTATGTAATTTTTTTACTTCTGTCCACTGTTTGAGTGTTGTTTTATTCCATCTTGTCTTTACTACTGGCTTGTTAGTTTTAAAAACATTTTGGTGGTTGCCATAGGTTTTAAAATATACATCTTTATCGTAGTCTACCTTCAGATAATATTATACTACTTCATGTATAGTGTAAGAACCTTCCAACAGTATATTCCAGTTCCTCTCTCTCTCATTCTTTGTGCTGTTGTTGTACATTTTACTTTTTACTTTTACATGTATTATGTACCCCACATGAGGGAATTTTTGGGGGGTGTTAGAAATGTCTACATCCTGATTGTGGTGATAGTTACATGGGTGTATATATTTTTCAAAACTCAAGAAACACTGTGCATAAAATGAGTTAATTTTATTTTATGTAATTTATACCTAAATGAAGATTTTAATATACAGTCATGTGCCACATAATGTTTCAGTCAACAGTGAACCACATGTATGATGATGATCCCATAAGATTGTAATAACATATTTTTCTATGTTTTCTTTTCTATGTTTGGATATGTTTAGATTCACTAGTACTTACCATTGTGTTACAGTTGCCTATAATATTCAGTACAGTAACATGCTGGACAGGCTTGTTGCCTAGGAGCAATAGACCATACCATATAGCTTAGGTGTGTAGTAGGCTCTACCATCTAGGTTTGTATAAGTTTACTCCCTAATGTTCATATGACTAAATTGCCTTATGACGTGTTTCTCAGAATGTATCTCTGTCATTAAGTGATGCATGACTGTATATACATATGTATCTATTATTATATAGTATAAGCATAATATACATATTTGTGTATCTATCATCTATAGAAAGAATAAGAATATAGACCTAGTATAGGTCTTTTATAGACTACAGTATTAATTAAATGTTGTTGGTCCTTGTGGTGATAATTTGAAAAGAGTTAATGTTTAGTAGTAGAACGTACATAATGAATACAGTCACGTGCCACTTAATGACCGGGATACATTCTGAGAAATGTGTCATTAGACGATTTTGTCGTGCAAACATCATAGAGTGTACTTACACAAACCAAGATGGTACAGCCTACTACACACCTGAGCTGTATGGTACAGCCTGGTGCTTCTAGGCCACAAACCTGTACAGCATGTTGCTATACTGAATACTGTACACAACTGTACTTTCTAACTTTTTTTTGTTAAAAACTGAGAAATACGCGCATTATCTGAGGCCTACACAGGGTCAGGATCATCAAGACATCACTGGGCTATAGGAATTTTCCAGCTCCATTACAATCTTCTGGGACCTCTGTCATATATGCAGTCTGTCATTGACCAAAACATTGTTATGTGGAACTTGACTGTACTTATATTTTCATGTGCTATTTAAACCTTGCTGTCTTTTTAAGTACCATACTTATAATTAAGAGCACCCACAAATGAGCTGATATTTTGTTTCCTTTTTAAAATGGACGGACGAGGAAATCAGTAGAATTGTATGCTGTTCTTCCTCTCTGTTTTCTAAGCCAGAGAAAGAAAAAGCCTGTTTGTCTAGAATTCTCTGCTGTCCAATATGGTAGCCAGTGACCACATTTAATTTACATTAAAATTTTAGTTCCTCAGTCATCCTGGCCACAAAGTGCTCAAAACCATGTGAACAGTGAGTGCAAATATAAAACATTTCTATCATCACAGAAAGTTCTGTTGGACAGCATTGTTGGAGGAAAATTAACACATTGTCCATGGTGTGCCTTCCTCTTTCCTTTAATAAAAGGGTAAGCCAGGCTACTTGAATGTTATTCTCTGAATGTATCTTCATTCTGTTTTTTCTCTGCAAAACTACAACTAGATGTAATCATTAGTTCAAAAACAAAAAAAAATGAGTGGTTAATCTTGAAAAATGTGTATTACTGACCTATGAAAATCCTTAGCCAAGGTCCCCACTGATTTCCTAGGTACCCAAATTCACTTTTCATTTCTTCTCTCTATCCATCTCCTGCAAACAGCACTATTGAATATCCATCCTTATTGATTCTTTCCCTTTGTTTATATCTGTGACCTCCAACCTCCTGGGCCACGGACCTGTTAAGAACTGGGCAGCACAGCAGGAGGTGAGCAAGCAAAACTTCATCTGTATTTACAGCTGCTCCTCATTGCTGGCATCACCACGTAAGCTCTGCCATCTGCCAGATCAGCGGCAGCATTAGATTCTCATAGGACAGCAAACCCTACTGTAAACTGCACATATGAGGGGTCTAGGTTGTGTGCTCCTTATGAGAATCTAATGCTTGATGATCTGAGACGGAGGCAGTGCTGCTAGCGCTGGGGAGTAGCTACAAATACAGATTACCATTAGCACAGAGGTTTGACTGCACAATAAATGTAACGTGCTTGAATCATCTCTAAACCATGGAAAAACTGTCTTTCCTGAAACTGGTCCCTGGTGCCAAGAAGGTTGGGGACCTCTGGTTTTATATGCCACTTTTTCTTCCATCTCTCTGGTCCCCTTTTTTGAGCCTTTTATAGGCTCTTCTTAAATGACAGCGTTCCACAGAGGTTCATCTTTAACCTTATTTTTGACTCCCTGGGTATCAAATACCACATATATTCCAAAGACCACCAAATCTATAACCAGCTTAGACCTCTAATCTAATTTCCTAGTGAATATATCTACATGGCTGTTCTACAAGCATCCCGACTTCTACATGTCCACAGTGAATCTGCTGTCTTCCTCTCTTGCAAACCTGCCTCTGCCCCACCTCACTGTGGGTCATTACTATCACCATGCTTCTAAGCTAGAAACTTGGGAGTCTTCCTCATCGTCCAAACCACTTAACCAGTTCCTGTAGATTCCACCTTCTAATTACTTCTCAAATTGATTTTTTGTTTATTCCTAAGGCCCTATTTTCAGGTCCTCCACATTTTCAAGTATTCTTACAACGTGTTAATCCTTTTCCTTCCAATTTATCTTCCCCACTGCTGAATAGTGATCTTCCTAAAATACAGAGCTGGTCATTTTGTTCTCCTGTTAAAAATGGCCCTAAGGCCCCACAATATTTTTGGCAGAAATGCATACATATCAGCATAATATAGTAGTCTCATGGTCTTCCCCTCCCACCTCTCCCAGCCCCTCTCTCAGCCCTCAGCTTGGAGTCTTTGTTTAATCACGTTCAGCCACCTAACTGCCTGGAATCCTTGGAACACACCATGTACTTCTGTCTCACCTCTGTGACCTCGCACATCCTATTCCCTTCCTTGGGCCGATACCTCTCCCCAGCTCTTCAGCCCACCTTTTTCCTCCTTGTCTGATTGATTCCATCATGCCCTTCAGGACTCCGTGTTTCCCCTCATCTGGGAAACATTCCCTGATCTCGTCCCTCCCTGGGCTAGTCTTTATGCCTTTCTGATTTTCCCCTGCTTTCTCATAGTAGTCTATGCTTTTCTTTACCATGGCAGTTATTTCCCTGTATTGTAATTGCACAGAAAGTTTTCAGTAATAATTTATGAAATAGTCTAAAAAGTCTCAGCTCTAAAAATCTATTTGAATTCACAGACTAATGAGCCATATTATAGTAACCTTCTACTGTGTTCTTATAGGGAAAGATGCTGGAAGCAGATCTGGTTTCAAAGATGCTACGAGCTGTTCTGCAGTCTCATAAGAATGGAATAGCATTACCCCGGCTCCAAGGAGAGTACAGATCCTTGACTGGAGACTGGATCCCCTTCAAACAGCTAGGTTACCCTACACTAGAAGCCTATCTGAGAAGTGTGCCAGCAGTTGTCAGGATAGAGACTAGTAGATCTGGAGAGGTAAGAAGGTAATTGTGCATGTCAGAAGAATCAAACCAATTCATAATTGCCCGTCTGGCATTTCCATCTCATGCCTGTGATGGAAGTCACAGTGAAAAGTACTAGCTAAGTGGTTTGAGATTGATAGTGATAGAGAGAATAGCATCCGAAGCACAGTCTAGATTCAGATTCTTTTCATTGTAAAAATAAGATTTTAACCACACTAAATAAAAAATTTTAAAGTTAAAGTTTACCCAGTTTCAACATCTAAACAAAATAGCTGTACTGAAGGCCTTAATTGCCTAAACACCATACCTGCTCATTACAAACCTACTACCCTGCTTTTGCCAAAGTCACTAATGACCTCGTGATCATCAAATCTAATAGGTGGTTTTAAATTCTCATCATTTGACTGCATGAATGTCGATTCCTGCCACCTGGACTTAGCTCAATTCCTGGTTGATCGTTCATCACTTCTGGTTAGTACAGGGGCTTCCTTGCAGTTCTCCCTTCTCTTCTGTCCCTTCTTTCTCCTTCATACCAACACGATCATATTATTCTACCATTTTAAATTCTGCAGCTTCTCTAGAAGAAAATAGTTTATAGATAGTATGGGCCATTTGGTGATAGCAGGCAGATGTATTGCACTTTCACTGTGTCCCAGCAGCTTCACTGCTTGGTACCTACCCATCATATAGCATGATGTATGTGGACAGACCACCACCCCAATGACAGATGAAAAAACACCTGATCCCCCCTCCCAACACTATTGTTTCCTTGGTAGCTTTCTATATACATAAATACATAGAAGAAGCCTGGAGGGTGTTTCACCAAAACTTGTCATAATGGTTCCTCTGTTGGAGGGTGGGGAGTGAGGAAGCAGTGGGTGGAGGAGGAAAAGGGAGCCAGGATCTGGAAACAGTCCAAGGGGAAGTTTGCCTTATCTGTAATAATTTTTATAAGAAGATAGAAATTAATTAAATATTATGTTAATAATAAAACGTGCTTTGGTGTCCTTGATCCTCCCAGACAGATTTAAGCCCTCCTTTCTGTCTGCTTGCTCCTTGTAACACATCTATTATAACTCTCAACACCATGTTTTCTATTCAGTTTCTTTGCCTCTCTCTTTTTCCTTCATAAGTTTCTCAAGGATGAGAGACTGTTGTTTTCTACCCCTAATAGTTGGCACTTAATAAATCTGTGTTGAATGCATGAATGATCAAATATCTCAATGAATTAGTAAATTAACAATGCTTCATATAGTTACTATACTATAATTTACTTAACTCTTTTTTCCCTTATTTTGGACATTTTAAATGTTTCCAGGTTTTGATTATTAAAATATCTCACATTGCACATATTGGGGTAGGTAACTTTTTTTCCTTTTGAATTATATTCTTGTAATATATATTCTCAAGAAGAGAAATACTTAGCTGAAGAGTAAGAACATGTTTTGGCTTACAGTATAAGGCTTCATTTTTTTTTTTCTTGATTGCAGTTTATAGAGTCAAAATCTTGAAAACTTGACAGGTCTGTAGAAATCATCTAGTCCCAATAGTCTCTATATTTCAGATCTTTTTTCTAATATCCTATATATCATATCAGTTTTTTTTTTAATATAAAAAACTGAGCTGCTGTATTTTAAATAGAAATGAAAGGTACAAAGAGGCTGCTCGCACTGCCTTGCTCTCATACTCCTGCAGTGGCGGCCCCTGAGGCCCTTCCATGGAACTCTATGGCTCCAGTGAATATGGTTTGAAAACACCAGGTCTAAACCACCCCTATTTTACAGCTGAAAATACTGAGATTTTCCCACAGTCACCCAGCTAATCCATTGCAGAGGCAGAGTTAAGATTTAGTGGTCTTGGAGAAGTAATACAACATAGTAGTTATGAGTGCATACTTTGGACTCACAGAGCCTCACTGTGTGACTTGGAAGGTTGCTTAATTTTCCTGAGCCTCTGCCTTCCCATGTGTAAAATGGGGATAAAATATATCTCACAGACTATATGTGATAGTACAGGCAGATCACAGGTTTCTTTTGGTTCATTGGTTAATCCCATAGTACCTTGTACATTGTAGATGCCTTATAAATACCCGTTTTAGGAATAAATGAAATTTTCGATTTGGAGAAAGATTATTCAATGTACTAGACTATGCTTGATTCCTCTTGTAGAAAGTATGATTTTGTTCTAACATTATTAAGCAGAGAGACACATGAATATTTGCATACAGGTTGATTTGGGCTGCATAGGCTCACTAAGATCCACTTTTAAGAATTGGCCTCTGGGCAACATGGAATCTGAGAAATGTTTGTCCTCCCACTCTGCCTCTCATGAATAGATTACCTGCTATGCCATGGCCTGCACAGAAACTGCAAGAATTGCTCAGCTTGTGGCTCGTCAGAGGAGTTCTAAAAGGAAAACTGGACGGCAAGTTAATTGTCAGATGAGAGTGAAGAAAACCATGCCATTTTTTCTAGAAGGTAGGGGCTTTTCATATGCTAAAATTTTAAGGCCTGTCTATGAATACAATGTCATAAGAAATGTGAGAATATTACTTGTATTTATGGTAAATATATTTGCTAACATTCATATGTCAGGGGAAAAATCATGGAGCTGGCATTTGCATTTGAAATTATTAAGTCAGCATGACTTACAATTATAAAAATAACTCAGCAGATTTTAATTAAGCTTGTTAAGTGTGTGGTTTTCTCTTTTAGATTATTCGAGGGAATGCCTTGTCCAGAATGTTGGATGAACCAAGAACATATGATTTAATGTCTTATATAGTAAATCATGTATTTTGATATAAAATCTCTATTTTCAGAAAAACATGAATTATATAGTACACAAAAGTGTTATGGACAACTCAGCCTGTGTTTACTGAACACTTATCTTAAGGAGCTTATAGTCAGGTCTAAAACTAAATTCTTGTGAAATAGTTCAATGATAATACAAAACAGTAGATGACTAAATGCCACAATGAGCATTTTAGACAAGGGAGAGATCATTATGAATAAAGATGGTAATGGAGGACTTCATGGCAAAGGGTCTGAGCCCAGACCTCAAATGATGGGTAGAATTTGGATTGATGGAGAAGAGATGGGAAGACTGAGGTACGGCTGAGCGTGCTGCATTTGTAAGAACGTGACGTGGCTGCCACTGAACTGTCCGTCAGTGAGTAGAAGGAGAGTTACTGGCTAGTCTGGTGGATGAAGAACCTTATCTACTAAATACTCATCAATCTATTCTTCCCCTACTGACCAGCCCTCCAGTGGCAACCTCCTTTTGTTCTTACAGACTGTTCTAAGAATAGACACCCACAGAAAACATCTGGTGAGGGGTGGGGAGCAGTGACATAATAAAACTAGGGTTTGAGGAAGCTAATCAATTCCATTATGTATGCCTAACTTCATAGGAAAACCAAAAGCAACCCTCAGACAACCAGGATTTGCTTCAGATTTTTCTATCAGCAAAAAACCTAATCAAACACTGTTAAGAGACAAAGGAAACTCTCTTGGAGTTAAGTCTGATGCTGAAATGCCACCTTATACATTACACACAACTCTTGGAAATGAAGTATTCAAAGACATTCCAGTGCAGAGGCATGTGACCATGTCCACCAACAACAGGTATTTGGGTTTTGTCTGATCAAAAAGAGAAGTTTGGTGAACCTAGGATAATTAATGTTAAAAATGTATGTTCAGGTTAAAAAAGAAATACTTTTTATGTGATCTAATATAAGTTCACATGTAAAGAGAAATGCATCATGACTAGTAAGTCGCTTTCCCTGGCTGCCTGAACATCATTCTCTAAATGTATCTCCATTCTGTATTTTTTCTGCATTGTTGGTAGTCTCTCCTTGTAAAATCCATTTTAAAAGCGCTCATAAGTTGTTCTAAGATGGTATTTCAGTATAACTTACAACTTTTTTAGAAAACTTTCTTATAGTTAATTTTAGAAGTTTAAGTAAAATCTGATCAAGTTACATACTCCACTGTGCTCCAGTAATCATGTCTATAATTATACAGTAGCATCAAACACTCATCAATCAGAATGCTAGACTAGCAATAATAAGACAACCTAAAAGTCTTAGTTTGGGTGCTGCCATTCACTAGCCAGGTAAAATTAATTATTTCATCTTTTGGGTCTGTAGTTTTGTCATTTGTCCAGTGAAAATGCTAAACTAGATGATCTCAAGTTCCTTTCTGGCTCAAATTTTATGGTTTTATAAGGTAGTTCAGAGGTCAGCAAGCTACAATCCATGGGCCAAATCGGGCCCACTGCCGATTTTTGTAATTAAGCTTTATTGGAACATGGCCATATGGTTTTGTTTGTATATTGCTTATGGCTGCCTTTGGACAACAGTGGCAGAGTTGAGTTGTTGTTACAGAGACTGGATGGCCTGCAAAGCCTAAAATGTACTATTGGACCCTTTATAGAAAAAAATTTGCTGAACCCTGATGTAGATGCATCAGTATCACACTCTTCCGTCTGATTTGTGTTTTTTCAAAGCAGATTTTGTCGTATCAATATACCTTTAAATCAGTTTTCAAAAAATTCTGTTTTGTGTAAAAGATAATTTTTTCCCCAGGAACTTTCCCCCAGATATTAGAATATTTAGGAAGAATTAATTTTTTAAAAAGTTAGTTAGAAAATGAACTATTGTTATTTTTTATATTTTGGTATTTTTATAAAGTAATTCTAAAATATTTTTATAATGATATACATTTAATGTTATTTATGGTTAGTTATTGTAATTTTGATAAAGTCTAGAAAATACATAGTTAAAAGTTAGATCTTGACCCAAAGCACTAGTTGGGTCCAGTATGTCACTGAGATACCATAGTCTCCTTTGGTTGTGTGCCTACATTTAGGAACATATTTTTAATTGACTCTATAAAATCACAGCAAAACTAGGCATCCTGGATAGTGGGCGCATGGGAGTAATCTCTACTCGATGGTCTGGTGTCTCCTATCCCTCACCTAGTGGCACGGGACAGCCTAGATAAATGCTTCCTGTCACTGCAGGCAGCACCAGCAGGGATTGAGTGAGGGCCCTGCCAACATCAAGCAGCCCTAAGAGTGGGCCCAAGTTAGGTAGCACTCTCTGACCTGCATCCTAGTATGCTCCCACCCCTCACCTTTCAGGACCAGGCTTGAAGAAATGGATTCCATCTTTGTGGCAGCACCAGAAGAGATCAAGTGTTAGCCCCGCCAGCACCAGGTGAATGTAACAGACCCAAATAGCACTGCAAGGGCTCTGAAAACTAAATTGTGATTGGAATCACAGCCCACTAAAGTAGACCAGGACCTACATGCTAAACCTAGTCATGGTAACTGCCTACTGAAATAGGAAATTTAAATAGGATCCTAACATATGATCATAATGTTTAGAATATAATAAAAAATCTCTCATCATACCAAGAACCAGGAAAATGACAACTTGAATGAGAAAAGACAGTCAACAGACACCAACACCAGGATGAATCAGATGTTGGAATTATCTGACAAGGATTTTAAAGCAGCTGTCATAAAAATGCTTCAATGAGCAATTACAAATACTTTTGAAACAAATGAAAAAATAGAAAATTTACCAAAGAAACAGAACATACAAAAAAGAACCAAATGGAAACTATATAGTACTAGAAAATACAACCAAAATTTTAAAAATGCACTGGATGGACTCAATGGTGGAATGATTCTGACAGAGGGAATAGTCCTAGCACTTGAAGACAGAATAATAGAAATTACCCAGTTTGAACAACAGAGAAAATGGGTGTCAAAACAAAACAAAAACAAAAGAAGACAAAGAAAACGTAGCAGAGCCTGAAGGATCTATAGAGAAACAAGAAAAGGTCTAAATTTTGTATTATCAGAATCTCAGAAGGAGAGAAGAAAGAGTGGGAGTGGGGCTAGAAGAGTATTTAAAGGCTTGATGGTTGAAAACTTCTCAAATCTATCTGAGGACATAAACCTACAGATTCAGGAAGCTAATCAAACACCAAATAGGATGCACCAAAAGAAACCTATGCCAAGATACCTCATAATTAAACTTCTGAAAACTAAAGACAAAGAAAAAAAATCTCAGAAACAGCCAGAGAAAAATGACGTGTCACCTATGGGGTAACACCAGTCTTAATGACAGCAGATTTCTCATCTGCAACCATGAAGGAACTGTGGAGGAAGGAAATAGCCTAATATTTTTCTAGTGTAAAAAAAAAAAAAAGCCCTGTCAACTACAAATTCTATATCCAACAGAAATATTCTTCAGGAATGATAGGGAAATAAAGACATTCTTAGATGAAGGAAAACTATTAATAAGAGAATTTGTCACTAGCAGACCTTCTCTTAAAGAGTAGTTAAAGGAAATTCTCTCAACAGAAAAGAAATAACAAGATGACTTGGAACTTCAGAAAGGAAAGAATAGAATGGGTAAAAACAGGTGTGCATGTAATAGATTACCCTTCTCATGAGTTTCTTAAATCATATTTGCTTGAAGAAAAAAAAAAAAACCCGTGATCTGATGAGGTGTTTAACCTATATGGAGGAAGAATTTAAAACAATTTTATTTATGAAGTAGGGAGAGCAAAGGGACCTAAATGGAAGTAAGGTTTCTACACTTCACTTGACATGGTAAAACGTTGATACTAATAGAATATGGTATATGTTATATACGTATATTGTAATAACCAGAGCAGCCAATAAGAAGGCTGCACAAAGTGATATACCAAAAAACACTAAATAAATCAGAATCGAATTTTCAAAAATGTTTAAGTAACCCACAAGAATGCAAGCAAAGAAAAATAGAGGAATGAGAAACAGAGGGCACAAACAGAAAACAAATGATAAAATGGCCGACTTAAGCCCTAACATAACTTTTACTTTAAATGTAAAAAACACATGAAAAGATGTTTAATATCATTAGCCATTAAGGAAATGCAAATTAAAACTACAGTGAAATATCACTGTAATATACCTATAAGAATGGCTAAAATAAAAAACAGTGACAATGCCAAATGCTAGCAAGGATGCAAAGAAACTGGATCACTCATACATTGCTGTTGGGAATGTAAACTGGTATAGCCATGGTACAAAAGTGTTTAGGAGTCTATTTTAAAAAGCTAAGCAAAGAATTAATATTGTTCAAATGTCTGTATTACCCAAAGCAATCTATTGATTCAATGCAATCCCTATCAAAATCCCAATGACATTTTTCACAGAAGTAGAAAAAATCCTAAAATTTGTATGGAACCACAAAAGACTCTGAATAGCCAAAGCAATCTTGAGCAAAAAAGAACCAAGCCAGAGACATCATACTACTTGATTTCAAAATCTTCTACAAAGCTATAGTAATCAAAGCAGCATGGTACTTGCATAAAAACAGATACATAGACCAATGGAACAAAAATAGAGAGCCCAGAAATAAATGCACACATTTACAGTGTATTGATTTTTGACAAAGATGCCGAAAACACACAATGGGAAAAGGACAGTGTCTTCGATCAATGATGCTGAGAAAACTGGATATCCACTTACAGAAGAATGAAATTAGACTCTTATCTCATACCATATACAAAACTCAACTCAAAATGGCATAAAGACTTAAACATAAAACCTGAAACTGTAAAACTTCTAGAAGAGAACAGAGGAAAAGCTTCATGACATTGGTCTGGGCAATGATTTTTTGGATGTGACTCAAAAAGAATAGGCAACAAAAGCAAAAATAGACAGATGGGATTACATCAGACTAAAAAGCTGCTGCACAACAAAGTGAAGAGTGAAGAGACAACCTGTGGGAGAAAATTGTTGTAAACCATACATCTGACAAGGGGTTAATATCCAAAATACAGTATGTGAGGAACTCAACTCAATAGCAAGAAAACAACCCAATTAAAAAATGGGCAAAGGACCTGAATAGACATTTCTCAAAAGAAGATGTACAGATGACCAACAGATGTATGAAAAAGTGCTCAACATCACTAGTCATCAGGGAAATGCAAATTAATACCACAATGAGATACTGCCTTACACCCAATAGGATTGCTACTATCAAAAAACAGAAGATAGCAAGTGTTGGCAAGGATGTGGAGAAAAGGGAACCCTACTACACTGTTGGTGGGGATGTAAATTACTCAAGCCATTATGGAAAACAGTATGGAGATTCTTCAAAAAATCAAAAATAGAACTACCATATGATCCAGCAACCCTGCTATTGGGTATATATCCAAAGGATATGAAGTCAGTGTGTTGAAGAGATATCTACACTCCCATGTTCATTGCAGCATTATTTGCAATACCTAAGCCATGGAATGAGCCTAAGTGTCCATCAATGGATGAATGGATAAAGGAAATGTGAAATGTATATACACAATGGAATACTTGCTATTCAGCCTTTTAAAAGGAAATCCTGTCATTTGCAACAACATGGATGAACCTAGAGGACATTATGTTAAATGAAATAAGCCAGGCACAGAAAGACAGCATGATCTCATGTGGAATCTAAAAAAGCCAAACTCATAGAAACAGTAAAATCGTGGTTACCATAGGCTGAGGGGTTGAGGACATGGTAGAGTCATCAGTCAAAAGAAACAAAATTTCAGTTAGACAGGAGAAATAAGTTCGATTGATCTATTGTACATCGTGGTGACTGTAGTCAATATATACTTGAAAATTGCATATACTAAGCAAGCTTTTATTGGTAGCCTAGAATCTAATAATTTCTTTTAGAATTAAAATATATAAGGAAATGTGCTTCATTTCAAATAGTTGATCTAATTTTTAGAGTATTCCATATTGTTCAAAAACAGGCAGATATGTATGCTGTGTCACCACCACCCACTATGGTCTCACACTCACTGCTGGGACAAGTTGTAGTCATTAATTCATTCAGGCATTCTTAACAACATTCACTCTCCTTTGCAGGTACCAAGCACTACCCTAGGCACTGGGAACATAACTAATTAAGGCACTTAGAGTCTAGTGAGGGAAGTAGATATGAACGTAAATGATGTATGTGTGGTTTATTTCTTTGTCCTCATATTTGAAAAAATATTCCTACATAAATCCAATATAATTCATATAAAAATTGTTTTGGTGAGGGTATGAAGTAGAGATCTATGTTTCTTCTTTTTCAAATAGTTATTTGAGCAGTCTCTCCCTTGTCAGTTTTGAAATACCACTTTTATTATGTGCTAAGATAAATTGAATGTTTGTAAGCTCTCTACCATTCTACTTATCTGTTCAACGATTTTAAATGTTGTAACTTTATAAAAGCATTTCAATATTTGGTGATGCAGGTCCTTCATTTCTTAGTTATATTCAAAAACATTCTTTATTTTCAACGGTTTATTTTTTGTGTGGTTTTCTTTATTTTGCTAGTTCCTTAGGGGTAATTAATTGGAATTCTGACTTCTGAGTTCTGAAAGAAGCTTTCAAAGACCTAGTTTAAATTTAGCTTTTAACATACTTTTCTCTGAGTGAATATGGAACAAGAAAGATAATGCCAGGTTTTATTTTAATTTTCCTCTGAATTTGAAATATTTTAATGAGTTGTTCTGTTATTCATTCCCACAGAGACTTTAAATGAAAAATGTAGTGTTTAAAACTTTGTGTAGACTTTGCTGTTTGAATTTATTTTACTTTTTTTTTTTACACCTTAGGTTTAGCCCAAAGGCATCCCTTCCACCACCTTTTCCGATGCATCTCTCAAGAACCTGTATTAAGGAACTGAGTGGTATGTTTTCTAAACGTTTTCGTGGTACAGATTGGCTTCTGGAGCCTCAGGGGCCCAAGAGAAATATCTGGTGGTGGCTTTTGACATTTGCTCTCACCTCCTCCTACTTGGAATGTATCTCTCCTTCTTTCTTTCTTAATTGCTTTAAATCATGAATTAAAGTGGTCTTAAAAAAAGTAATACCTCCAAAGATATCATTATTATTCTGGCTTGAGGCCTTTCTCACCCCTGACCTACTCTGTTTCACCACCACTGTGATCTGCAAAGATACTTGTGTCCCTTCTTTCCCTCTCACTCCTTAGGGCGTAAGCCCCTGAGACTTTGGAGGCTGAGTCCTTACTTAAAGGAAACCCACTGCTCTAGATTTAAAGTACACAAATGTGGGACTTAAACTTATAAAAGAGTTTTAGATACTCCCCCATTTAAAAGCTGGCACTCTAAACTGTGTGCAGTGACCATTAAGCATCTAAATATGAATGCAAATAATTCTTCAGGTTATAAAATCCAAAATGACTGTTAAGAAAACAATAGGAGATATAATACAGTTAGAGAAGCTGGAGTTTAGAAATGTACCCATTCCCTTGTCTATGGCCATACCACCCTGAATGCACGTGATCTCATTTGATCTTGGAAGCTAAGCAGGGTCGGGCCTGGTTAGTACTTGGATGGGAGAAATGTACCTACTCCCTGTCTTGTCTTCAACCAATGTATACATCCCCTGCTCATAGATACCCCTAGAGGGACACAGTGTTTTCAGATCAGTGCTTACAGTATGTGAAATGTAAACATAATTTTACATGATTTGCTGCTTTGCATGATTCTTACTAAGTTGAAATTCTTTTTTTCATAGGAACACATTTCCAGTAGTTCTTATGGAAGTTAACTGAATAATATGATTTTTGTAAGAATTATTTTTACGTATGTATTTTCTGAAACACGACTATTCAGTAAAGTTGGATATCCCTTTAGAGGCTTAAATTAGTATAAGCTTTCTCTGCAGAAACAAGAGGACTTGTTTCAGGAGGATTGCAGTTGACCTGGCAGAGCTGACATACACATGTATATTTGCAACCTCTCCTACATGCTGGCAGCCTAGATTACTTCCTTAATTTGTTTAACAAAAGGTACAGATGCTTTGACTCCAGTGGCCCCACAGAGGAGGTGCATTTGCAGACTCAACTGCTGACACTCTCTCATTAAGGGAGGGCCTGGCCAGTTATGAGACACTCATCTTTTCCTTCTTCCCAGCCCTGTTACATCATCATTTGGGAAGAACTTAAATAAAGTAGCTTAATAGGACACATATATGGACATTCTGGACCCTTCTGTTCTCTGTGCCAATCTAACTCTTGGCAAGGCCAGATCTTCTTGCCCTCTGGTGGGAAGAGCAGTCAGCATCCATGCATTGTCAAGGAAGAGCTCACCCTTTGGCTTACTGGTGTCCTCAGAGGCTGACATTTCCAAACCAGACTATATGTCTCTACCAGCAAATGGAAAATAAAATAAAAATTACTGAATCCCAGCAGAGATACTATCTGATTAAAACATGGATACATTTTGCTTGTAGATGGTAATTTTTAATGTAATCTGTATCTCAGTGAAATTTCGTAGAGATTTGGAATGAATTAAAATGCCAGAACTGTCAGCTATAGTGATCACTCAAATTTCTTTATTGTCCTTGAATGTTTACTCAGGGATTCTTAAGTTATAAGTAAAAAATAAATATAAGAGAGTTAGCCAAAATTTTATAAATATGCACTTGTGAAAAATACATGATTAATACTTGGGAAATAAAAAGAAATCATTAAAGATGATCTGTGGGTTCCAAACCTTTTATTTATGTTTATAAACTGAGGCTAGGATGATTATTATAGGTAGATCAATTTTTGAACTGTATATTGCTAAATTATTTGTTTTCATTGATAAAGGTGAAAAATGATTATAATCTTCAAACCTGTAGAATTTTTTATCTTCTATAAAATGTTCTTCAATCTTACAATTAAGGCAGTATTCGTATGCTTTGTGGAATATAGCTTTAAATTCAACGTCGCATATATACCATGTTGTCTAAAATTTAATCTTCCTTAGTTACAGATAGAAAATAGTTGGTTAAATAATAAAGTTAATTACTCCTTACTTAGCGGAATCATCCTGATGTTGAAAGCATCATGCCATATAAAGGGGCCAGTTTCCCTCTGTGGGTGCCTCTTGACCCAGCTGGTTATTTCAGGGTTAAAATTTAGAATAAGGTTGTCATGGTGCTGCTTTGCCTAATCCTGCTCCCTTCTAAGTCCCTTGGCCACCACATGCCCACAGCAGAACAAAGTCTGAAGACACAGATACTAGGTAATGAGGATAATCTAAAACGTTAAGCATTTTGGTAATTCTATCATTTTTTTAATTTAAAGATAATTTAAATCAGACTGTTGAAAAACCAAATGTCACGCCTCCTGCCTCTTACACTTATAAAATGGATGAGGTTCAAAACCGAATAAAGGAAATACTAAACAAGCATAACAATGGCATTTGGATATCTAAGCTTCCACATTTTTACAAAGAGTTATATAAAGAAGACCTTAATCAAGGAATTTTACAACAGTGTGAAAACTGGCCTCATGTTTGCACGGTATGTTTTTCTTTATTTCTCCCTTCTGATACCTCCTCCCTGCCCAACTTTCAGATATTGAGTTATTAGTCATATTACCTTTTATCCAGAGGGCACTAAGCAGTTTACATATGTTGCCTCATTAATCTTTATCTCTAAGATTAACATATGTCAGTTCTTATTTATAGAAGTATGTCAAGGTTGAGGGCTCTGGATTTTGTAATTGCTGTTTTTATATACTTTGTTTTAAATTATTCTAAAAATGTACTGACTATGAGATAATATACCATTTTGTATTGATTGAACTGTTACCAATAAACACTGATAGCTTTGCCATTTTAATAACTTGAACTTTCTAGTAATAATTTTTTGTTAGCCTCAAATTTTATATGCTTATTCTTGTTTTTAAAGACTTTCAGATTAACAAATTTTAGTTATTTTGGCTATTTATAGAGTGCCTTATTTTTATTTTGAAATTAATATAGTGTTCATGTTTAAAATTTTTATAAACTGTCTTTGGAGAGAAAATTGACAATTAAAAAAAATTGAAAAGGATTTATCAATTTCCATTCCTGTTCCTATTTGGGAGTCTATGGTTATAATAAGATGATGGATCAGCATAGTTTATTACAAATCTTAGTTCAGCCACAGAGACAACTGGATTCTTAAAGTAACTAATCTTTGGATGTTTATTACTGTTTTTGTTTACATAAAATATATTCAAAATGTAACTTTTTAAGGGTAGCATTAACAGATACTTGGTGCTTCTAAGCTTGTAGAATTAAATATGCATGAGGATTATATGTGCTTTGATAGAGGGCTTTTATTTCTTTAATATGTATTTTGGCTCCCAAGCCTGTTGGGCACTCCCTCTTTATAAGCACCTGGCCTAAAGAAAGCATGTAGGCTGGGTGCAGTGGTTCATGCCTGTAATTCTAGCACTCCTGGAGGCCAAGGCAGGAGGATAGCTTGAGCTCAGGAGTTCAAGACCAGCCTGAGCAAGAGTGCAACCTTGTCTCTACCAAAAACGGAAAGATTAGCCAGGTGCAGTGGCATGCACCTATAGTCCCAGCTACTTGAGAGGCTGAGGCAGGAGGATTGCTTGAGCTCAGGAGTTTGAGGTTGCAGTGAGCTATGATGATGCCACTGCACTCCAGCTGGGGTGACAGAGTGAGACTCTGTCTCAAAAAAAAAAAAAAAAGAAAGCATGTATTTTGTAACTGCTTTCTCCTCCGGGCTGCTGTCACCCACTTGAGTCCCATGCCCTTTTCCAGGCAAGTGACATTCATTCATTCATCCGTCCTGTTTGCTCATACACCATTCACTTTGTACCTACTTGTGCCAATTGCTGTCTGAGATGCTAAGAACACAGGTGATTAAGACACTTAGAGTCTAGTGAGGGAAACAAACATGAAAAAATAATTAGGGCAATGTGACAAATGTTAGAATATACAGTGTAAAGTGAGAAAACAATGAGAAATGTCAAACTCTGGAAATATGGCTGTTTCCCTGCTTAAAAACTCATAAGAATGTTACCCCTGATTTATGTGGAATGTAGAGTTTGTTCTCATAATGGAATTTCCCAAGGTTGCTTTTCAATTCGTTCCATTTTTACTCCATTCTGGGAAGAATGTTCTCACTGGATTCAGTCAGTTTAGTGACATTCATGTACCTCCTCAGACTTTCCCATCCTTTGAGGGGACCTTTTCCGAAGTTTTACCAGGCTGCTTGATTTGAAGTTCAGTGCTCATAGCCCCTTCTTAGAATGCATATGATTCCTTTGGTTTTTAAATCCATAGATATTCATGAACTTTATAGAAAGTTTTCAATGAAAAGATACATTTTTATTGCCAAGATAACATATATAACTCCTTACTAAGTTTGATAAAGGAGTCTTCTTTAGAGTAAAAATTTTAAAAATAAACTTCACAGGTTCTTCTTAATGTATTGTTTCTGGTTGTTTTATACTCCATGAGAATTACTAGTATTTGTGTGGCTTAATTATGGCCTTTTTGGGAAATTTTCGTCGTTGCTACTCTGCATGTCTCCAAAATTCCAGATTTTCTCTTGCTAGGATTATAGGTAAGAGAGTATATTCTCTTTGATGTAAAAACTTTACCTAAAATAAATGGTTTCCTACTAAATTTCAGGTGCTAAAACAACTGACTTTTTTTTAGTTGCTTTTTTCAATACTCGAATTCATTTCTATTTTATGATTATTTTCTGTACAAGCGGTAAGGGTGGGAAGCAAAAATATAATATACTTTCCCTATGTTGTGTCTCTCAACTTTGAGCAGGACTGTTCAGATGTAATCACTACCAATTGTTAGGTGACGATAATTTGCTTAGTGAAGCATTGTGACTAGGGTGCCCAAAACCACCAATCATATTGACATCCATTGATAGTTTTAAAAACTGTTTTTTTAACTCCTGAAAATTTTTTAGCAGTCTGCTGTTAAACGGTCTTAAAAAGTTATACCATTGTTATTTTTAAACAGCTTCAGACAGTTAGACCATGGTTATTTTCCCTTTCTTCTAACTTCTTGTTTTCACCTTGCTGAAAAGCAGAAACACTGATAGTATGCCACTAGGGCGAATGTTACTGTAAGCAAGATCAGACAGACTCAAGGCAGTGCAGAAAATTTAGGATAAGAAAGAACTTGGTAATAGGTATCTCTCTATATGGCTTGTCATATAACTGAAGAAGAAATCCAATTGTGGTGTATTTCTTTCTTTTTTAAAAAAAGTGTTTTCTCCTCCAATCACATAAACCATTTTGTATAAAAAAGGTTGAAAAATGATAAAAGAAATAAAAATCCCCTGTAGTCCTTTCACTCAGAGATAACCACTTGGGGGGATTTCTATTTGAATATCAGAATGGGCAGCGTCAGCTTCAGTGACCAAATAGCGTCAAAATTTTACCTTTGTGGAGGTTCTAATCAGCTATGTGTTATAAGCCACTTTACAAGGATGTTGGAAGACATTTTGATGCAGGCAGATGCTTTGAATCCATTCTTAACCTTTTGGATCCCTCAGACAGCAAAACATATACTGAGAGTTTTCATAGCTAACAAGAATAGAGAGTTATTAACAGTGATGAATCAGTTCCATAGTGTTCCTAGGCAACTTGTGAGGGACGTGGAAATTGTGCAGAAGCTATCTTGGAAAGGCAAGGATCCCAAGACAGTGAGCCTACAGACCAAGGATACTGGAATCCGAGAGTTCCCACTGGGTCCCAGGAGGGTAGCAACACCTCGTGGCTGTTCTAGAGCTGTGGTCTTATTAATAATGGTCCTCTTAACTGTTGTATTTGACTAGGATTTATAAAATGTTTCTATGTGACATCTGCTGACCTGGTGCTAGGGATGAAACAGTAAACAAGATATAGTCTTTATCCTTATGGAACTTTCTGTCCAGCATGGAAAATAAACATTGAGCAAGTAATGATAAGCCTGTGATTGCTGAGGAGGAGAAGTGCAGAGTGCTGAGGGACTGTGTCAACAGGAGGACTTGACTTAGTCTGATGAGTCAAGAAAACCTTCCAGGGGAGGTGGCTGTTAAGCCCAAGCCTGACAGATGAGTTGGTATAAGTTACGCCAAGAGCGGGAAGAAAAGCACCTCAGACAAAAGAAACTGCTTGTGCCAAAGCCTGGAGATGGGAAAGCATAGCGTTTTCAGGAAAGAGAAATTCAATAAGAAGAAAGTGGCTTGGGCTGGGCAGTGGCTCATACCTATAATCCCAACAATTTGGGAGGCTGAGGCAGGAGGATCACTTGAGCCCTGAGTTTGAGGTTGCAGTGAGCTATGATGACGCCACTGCACTCCAGTCTGGGCAACACAGGGAGACCCTGTCTCAAAAAAAAAAAGAGTGGCTCATGAAGAAGCTCAAGAGACAAGCAGAGGCCAAGTCGCTTCATTCAAGAGTCATCGTTTGATGGAAACACTGCGGCTCCCTGCCCTGAGGTCACTCAGGATCCATGGCCTCTGGCTGACTGATTTCTAGTAAAATTCCAAATCTTGCACCAATGACTTTTGAACACCAGAGATTTAGTTGAAGTTCTCTACTCTCTGAAACATGGGTGAAGAGAAAGACCTCTCCATTCCTACATTAGTCAGAATATCTGTCTGCAGTGCTTTGCCTAAAACTGTTAGAGAGCTGAGGAACTCCTTTATTAGCCAGTCTAGATGCACTCAGCTGAGGAGAATTTCTGCCAGTAGCCCCAAGACTACTGGGAGGCAACTGGGAGACAGCCAGGGAGACGGTCTAAGTTGGGCTGGAGGCATACCAGCCCTTAATTAGAGAACATAACATTTCGTGAATGACAACATAAAATTAGAGAATATAAAATGTTGTAAATGAGGAAAAAGTGCCCAATGACACTAATTACTCATAGCTTCTATGATGAAAGATGTTTTACTATTAGTCTCTATTTTTATTATTATATCATTTTCCTATCCATTGGTAATCACTGAGCTTTAAGTTGTTTAATACTCTAATACCTCAGACTCTTAAAAATTGTTAAAATTCTAAACTGCATCGATACAGTATTTCTGTAATATCAAAGGGGGCAACAGCAGTTCTATCACTTACATAGAGATGTGTTTTTTTTTTT
>CAUYRB010099611.1:0-44737 GCA_963574695.1 Propithecus perrieri
CAGGCATGCGCCACCATGCCCAGCTAATTTTTTCTATATAAATTTAGTTGTCCAATTAATTTCTTTCTATTTTTAGTAGAGACGGGGTCTCGCTCTTGCTCAGGCTGGTTTCGAACTCCTGAGCTCAAACAATCCGCCCGCTTCGGCCTCCCAGAGTGCTAGGATTACAGGCGTGAGCCACCGTGAGCCTGGTCTTACTATATTACTTTTATAAAATACAAAGAAATGGATATATTTTAAAAGTTAACTTCAATGCATCAAGTCGTTTCTCTATATCTACAAGTCATTATGATTCCAGAGGTTAGAGCTCCTTCAAACTACTCTAACCTGTTTACAATGATTGTAAGCCAATTAGACACAAAACAAAGACAATAAATCAATAAGAGAAAGGAAGACTGAAGGAAAATAATCAGGGCCCAATTCACTAAAAGGGGTTGTTGCACATGTAACTCATGTTGCACAGAGCTTTTGCCAAGTGGAAAGTTTGCATGGTTTGTGGAAATGATCCCTTTTCCTGAACTGGACAAGTTCTGGTTTTGTGGTTCTGCACAGAGTGCAGGACATGCAAAGCACACAGCTAGAAACAGTGTGGGTGCACTTTGGACTCTGGGGTTGGCTTCCTTGTCTATATTCATGCTCATAAGAATAGCAATTTGGTTCTTCTTCGGATGCTACAAACACAGCACCTAGTCCAGTGCCTGGGACATAGTAGACACTCAACAAGTGTTTGCTGAATGAATGAGTTAATTCTATTCTGGGTTTATTAATTCCCAAACCAGCAGCCCTTGCAATAGTTTGTGGGGAAAAAATGTCTCCTATCTTTTTGTAGGTACCGTCTGGACCAGCCCTCATTTTGATGGTCACTTAATCGTCTAACCATTTCACATCGAATAGATTTAGTCTGCAATAGATCATTAGCTGAAAGGAAAATTCCAACTCTTCTCAGTGGTTTCTTTATCACAGAGCTGAGAACAAGAGGGCATCATCCTTTAAAGTGTTAATATGGAAGAATTAATAAGTACCTCCCCTTTTGTAAAGGGAATAAGAGAGATCCATAGCTTGGAGAGTGATTTTTGTTCATAAAAGCATCCCATGGTTTAATTATTCTATCAAATTACCTAGGAGTTAAAATTGGTCTTAGTATGATTGATGAATGCTGGGGAGGTTGCTGGCTCAATTAGTTTCAAGATCTGAGTTTCTCAATATCTGATAAAGATTATCCAATTATAGAAAATGATTGCAAAGTATGATATTGGAAAAGAGCAGATGCTAAGTGGGTTTTCTTTCTGAAGGCAGGCTAAGCGAGATGACATTTGCCTCCTGAGCAATTTTCCTTCCAGTCTTTGCTACACTTTTGAAGCATAGTAAAATCTGGTGTTCAATATTCTGGTTTGAATCATAGATGAGAGAACATTAAAAGTGGATGAATTCTGTTGGCCCATCTACTCTACCGTGCCTCGCTTTGGGGTGTGGAGGGGCAGTCAGGAGAAACCAGGCACTGCTTTCCATATCTGCACAGCTCCAGTTTATAAGACAGTTTTTAAGACTTTCAAAGAGGCTTTTTGTTTATGCTAATTAGACACAGGGAGTGAGAGTTTACCTGGAGGTACTAAGCACATTGGTTCCCATCATGAACTGTTTCTTTGCATTACAAATCCGCATTGTTTTATTTCCCTTCCTCTTCATTTTGTTTCTTTTCCTTTTTCCTTTGCTTTCCCCCCTCCTATATTACCTGCCTCTATATGTAAAGACTATCCTGGAACTGTTACTTTGTTAAATATCTTAAACACGCAAACTATAAAATGGCTTTGTGTCAATGAAACTTCCAGCTCCCAATATAATGCAATATAATGCAGGGGCTTAAATTTGCCATCACACAGATATTTTTCACATTTTATTCAAAAAAACACAAACATAAGTTACCCTAATAAATATTTGAAGGTACTTTGAGAAATATAAATGGAATGGCTACATTTCGACTTCTCATATAAAGAGTTCAGAATATTCTGTTTATGGGCTTGGTAGTTTTGTTTAGTACAGTGCTTGTGTATTTCATACCAAGAACAATGGGATAAATCCTGTTTGCACATCATTACCACTGCACCACTCTTCCTCATATATGTTCTGAAGAAATCTCACTGAAAACATGTCTGAATATTCATACTCTTTGTGAGCTTAAAATTTCAATGGCCAATATCATACTATTTGGAAAATTTTGCTTAATAAGAAGCTGATGCCTGCACCCTGTACAGATTTTCCCCTGCAGAGGGTACTGTCTTGAGAGCCAACATTTTGGGGGATGGTACCCTGTATCAGCTGAAGAGCTATAGTCTGTTAGTTATAAGCACCATTCTTTTATCTTGGATATACTTATGTCCAAAAGCAATTTCTTCTCCCTCAAGAGCTCATTAAATGTATTCACTGAATTCTCTAAGGTTGGCATATTTCATGTTATGTGGTGGATTAAAAATTTAGGACTCAGTCTTCCACGTCAATTCTCTCATACAGGCAGAAGTGATTTCTGAAACATACTAAAATTATAAATAATTTTAGTGAATTGGGGCCCTGAAGTGACAAAGAATCTGGTCCATGATGTTTAGTAAATGAAAACTATAAGCTACCACAGGATGAATGACTTAAAGAATTAAAAAAAAAATCCATAAACTGACCATACACTGTGTTGTAAGACATTTCATAATCTGGTAGAGGAGTTGAAATGTCTATAAAAAAATAATGAGGATAAAAAATTAATTAAAAAAGAAACCTAAGGTTTGAAAATACTCAAGAGGATTAATCATGAAATAGGATTTCTCAGACAGGTTTCCACCAATATTAAATTATGAGAGTAATATCTTCCTTACCATTCAGTGCCACAAAGGAATCTGAAAGACAAAAGGGAGGCGAAAGTTACTTAATGTTTTGCTCTCTGCTTAGTGCGACTTACATAAAAAGTGGAAACGAGCTAAGGCAGAACTATGCCAACACATGTGATCCTCAATACTGAGTAAGTGCTGTTTAATTCCTGCTTGTAATGTAAGATACTCTACGCTCGGTCCGATTTCACACCTCCGCGCCTCTTCTACCAAGTGAGTCTCCGCCCGGTCACTGTTTTGCCAGGAGGCAGAGAAAAAGCAAGAGTTAGCAGAAGAGATGGTAACTGTGATTCTATGTGATTTCGAGAGTTCGAGCCCCACTTGATCCAGAGGGACATGCCTGTGGATAAAATAAGTGGTATCTGGATCACGATTACAAAAAAAGCACTTTTCTTTATATTCTGTCTCATTTCATCCTCACAACCCTGCTGTGAGGTACTGTCTAGTATCACAATGTTCTGAACTCATCAGGGGTTTTAGTCTGGAAATAAAAACAAGAACAAAAACCAAATTCATACACTTATTAGGCAATATATCTAGGTGTGTGTGTCTGGGTCAGATCACCGGCTTATTCAGCTGGTCATGAAGGCTCTAACACTGGCTTTTTGTGATTTCCTCAATTCTCCTCAAATCCTGTTAAAGAGTTATCATTCCCCAATTACCGAAATCCTCTCTGAATACCTATGTGTGAGTAGGTGTGTTTAATAGAAGTAGTTCATGCTCCAGCAGGGGTAGGGGCGAGGAGAGGCCATAGGAAAGGCAGGCAGGCAGAGGGGTAGCACCCTAGGCGCCTCGGCAGGAGTGGGGTTAAAGGTTGGGGGCACGCTAGGAAACACGAAGGCTGGTCTAGGGCCTTGACTACTGAGATTGCCCTGGAAATAAAGAGTAAGTCACTGGCGGGGGCCCTGAGATCTCCCCCTGTGCTAGCTACAGAGGCTTCCCTAGGTCCCTCTGCCTGAGATCACAGATATGGGTGCAAGCCTATTGGGACAGTGGACGCTTTATAGAGGCAGTAACAAGCATCTTCACTTTTTTCATAAATTTCCCTATTCCATCCAAATCTGTATTTTTCTACAGATGTCCATACCACCAGATCATAGAAACATGATGAAAATGATTCACTGAAGTTAGCTAATTAAGCGCGCACACACACACACACACACACAGACACACACCCTAAAACCTGTTTCCCTGAAAATGAAGCTGTAGGCATCAAGGTGATGAAGGCCCACTGATCAAACGTTGAACTGTTTCACCTATGCAGATGAATGTGCGCGCGCGCACACACACACACGCACACACACACGCACGTAACACAGATCTCTTGGTGATGATGCCATCTCCTATGCTTATTTCTTAACTCCTTAATTTTGCATGTAAAGACATAATAAGAATTTTTTTGCCAACATATACTATTTGTAAGTGAAAAAAACATGGCACAGAATTTGGAGATAAGGCTGCCTATAGTCCTCTTTATTTGATTATATCTAATCTCTAAAAAAGATACAGTAGAAAGCTGAATGACACTGTAGAGTTTGAAATTTCAGTATTCATAGCTGAAAGATTTAGAGTTGTACCCATGATTTTCATTATAGAATCAAATATCAGAAGTAATACAGTTTCATTCTCGTAGGAGCTATTACTTGGTGCCATTGTGAATGCAAGCTTCTTAACATTCAGGATATGTATCATTTAAAATAACACAAACTAAACATATTTTCTGAGAGTATGGTATTATGCTTTAAATTAGTATTAATACAGAATTTTTCAGGGGAATATTGATATTAACCAGGTCATAGGACAACAGGGCAGAATTTTGACCAGGATCCTTTATATAAGGTTCTAACTAAAATGTTATCGTTTAATAACATTTGAAATGAACTCTGAGATTTGCATAGTAAGTCAATTGCTACAAAAAAGCTATTTTGAATCGCCTTGTACTTATGGTTATTTCTGAAATTTTTTCTATCACAAGTGGTAACAGACATAAATCTAATTGAAAAAAATAATTACTTTTGTTAGTGGATGTGTTCAAGAAGAATAAAACAGTCCCACTCAATTAAAAAGCTAGAGTACAATGATCGGTCTTTTTATTATTTGGCTAAAAATGACAGTGTAATAGCACATTTTCAAAAACAACAAAACTGTCATTTTATAATGGAAATGCTGATATAACTTACTGCTTTGCTATAATTGATATTCTCTAGAGTGAATTTGCTCCCCAGCATTAGAATAATGAAATAGGTGCCAGCATTTGTAGTGACAACATTGACAACACTGGCTTTAGAACACACTGCTTGCTTTATTTGATATTTAGAAGATGATTTTTGCTCTTTATGCATGTTTTCGTGTCAGCCACACTCGGTGCCACATGTGGGGTGATGTTTCTAGGCCATTTGATGAAAGCATCTTTGCCCGAAGATAAAAATGGATAAAAGGCTGTACTTACTGTGACAGTCCCCCAGACCATCTGTATTGCCACGCTCTATGTCCTGTTCAAAAGTCAGTCTTTAAAAACAGGAGGAAAAAGAGAGACAGAAACAAATGCAATAATGTAAGTCATTATTCAGGAATGAGTCTTAAGTTTCACTAAAGAAAGTAACACAGTTTGATAAACTGAGTGGCAGGTGCAAAAAAGAAATAGATAACAACTTGAAAATTTATCTCTGTTTCTGAAGTTTGCAATGGTTTGAGTCTCCAAGGAGAAGTTATGCTTTAAGCAGCGAATTCAGATATTACTCAAAGATTTAACTGGTTTGTGGATTATTTATATCTTTCTTTTACTCTGATTCACCGACCACTTAAACATTTTTAAAAGTTTACATGTCAAAATACACTCATCATGTAAACCATATAGAAGTCTTAAAAAGAATTCTTTTCCTCTCCATTTTCTTTTTTATTCCTATTCTTGCCCTTCTAGACCTATATTTCTTTCCTTAGCAAAAACTTGTATAAATAAAGTGTTCAAAGGTCCAAATGGCCAGTGGATATGTGGGATCTATCTGGGATCAGACCCGGGGTGGGGGGCGTTTTGCTGAGACCACTTGGATATTTTACGCACTCGCCCTCGACCCTGATCATCAGAGCATTGCTCTCACTCTGCCACGTGCTCATTTTTGTACAAGTCTACCAGGTCACCACTGTGTTGTACGTACCATTAACAAAACCAACTTTAATAATATCTATTTTGATTTTTAAAATAAGCACACTAGAATCATCCAAAGGAGTACTGTCCTTCTTTGGGGGAACTTCATGCTTAGCTCCATGATATAATCGAAACTCCTGTTTTGCAACTGCCTGCAGAGTTTATTTATGAGCCATATAGGAAAACTATTTTGAAAGTCACATCTTGACCTAATAATCCACCATGTTTGGTTTCCCATATCTTCTGCTGCATTAAAAAATCATATTTATCCTCAAAGAATAAAGATTTCTAGTGGTAATGAGAGTCAATAGGCATCATGCTCTGACGCCTGCTCTCCAAGGGGAGTGCCCCATGTTTTGAGCAATGAGCAATGCCAGCATCATTGAGACATATATGCAAGCCAGTGTTCTGATGATGACTTAAAAATAATTTTTTAAAAATTCAGTCTTCCTACCTTTGGTCACATGTTGACTATAGAAAGGAGATAGGTCATTTCTTAGCTAACCTCACTGTGCTTTACAATCCTTTCTCCTCTACCTCAAGGGTTCCCATGAAAAGATATAAAGCTCTAATATGAGAGCATGTCAATATTGCTGCTTGTAAAACTGTTCTAATAATATATAGTGAGTCAACCTTCTGCATTAGTCAAATTTCCGGGTCAGATTTTACAGTTACCATTAGCTCTGTTTATGAGAATACTTGCCCTCAAATTAGGCAGGTGACAGTCATCAGATATGCCCTTCTGTCTGTCTAGCTATTCCGAAATAGGAAAGGACTCTCAGAGTAATGTAGACATGGTTCTATTCCTCCTCTGGATCTGGGGAGATTGAATAAATGGCTGTGAGGAAGGAAAGACCTGTGCTGCCATATGGCACCTTCCTTGAGTCGCCATAACCTGTCAAAGACAGGCATTGAATATTTTTCCAAATGTTACTTTGGATTTCAC
Organism: Propithecus perrieri; assembly: GCA_963574695.1. Classification (NCBI taxonomy): domain Eukaryota; kingdom Metazoa; phylum Chordata; class Mammalia; order Primates; family Indriidae; genus Propithecus; species Propithecus perrieri. The sequence goes on from CAUYRB010099611.1 coordinate 6,965, forward strand.
ATCCACTGAAGTTAAAACATAAAAAGAAATCTCTTAGGCTATGCCATCTAAGCACTGAAAGCCAGGGTAACAATTTTAAACACCAAAATCACAGGCATGGTAGACTGGCCCGCTCTAGTTGATCTGTTGGAGAACTGCCAAGAATTGATTGACTGCCTAACGAGTTACAGGGTCAACTGTTCGTCAGCTCAGGAGAAAGGTTTATTGGATGTATACACCACGCTTGCAGTACAAACGCACTGCTTAACAAATGCTCTGCAATTTCTTCTCTGCCCTGAACGGTCAATTAGAAGAGCCCGTTTGCTATGGCTGGACAAACCACTCACTAATCTAATTGGTATCCGACTGCTCCTTTTCTCTGCTTTTCTCCTCCTGTGATGATCAAGGCAGGCACCTTCTTGTCCCTCTCTTCAGGGAATACTTTAATCCCATGGTGTTTCCTTTCTCTGTGTTTTTAATCAGTCCGAGGATGATTAATCAATTGGAAATCTGCCACATGTGATGCTGTGAGGTTCTAGGAAACGGGAAAGGGAAGGAGAAGGGCCCACAGTCCTGTTGCTGGGGTGTGTGGCGGTGTGCACTGTGTGGCGGTGTGTGCAAGCGCAGAGAATCGTATGTCTAGAATACATAACAGCCAGAGGCCACTTTCTCCTTCCCCACACTTTGGGCTCCTTACCTGCTGCTGGGTGACAGATGGGCACAGGCACCGGCTTCCTTCACCCACCCGCAGTATGGGTCTCTGGAGGCGATACAGGTTCTGCAGGAAGAGATGACCATGAGCTACCTAGGACTCCTTTCTAACACTGCAAACTTTCTATTAGTAATTGTCAATGAGGCGAAATACACACTTTTTGCACTTCCCATGTCGTTCACACCGGCCGAGGGGAACCCGTATCACACAGGTAGAGAACGCGACGTACAGGGAGCTGCTTGCTCTGTCGAGCTGCATGCCCACGATCCTCTTGTCTTCCACTCCATCGTAGCTGCATCTAATTTTGAGGCAGAATAATAATAGACTCTCTTGGGTCGGGTCTCTTTTTCCTGCCACCATCCCCATGTCCCACTTCCCAGCCCACAAGGTGATCCCTTAATCTGATCTAACTGGAGACGAAACAGACCCTCATGCACAGGCACACACACAAACGCATAAACGCGCACGCGTGTATATCTATATAAACACACACATTATTGGCAAGCAGAAAATGCTTTTTATCTGTTAAAATATTTTTACAAACAGCATTAAAAATCATCTAAAAATCCGTAAGACCTAAGTCTGCCATGATTTTGTCTGAATGAAAGAGATCATAATAGCATAACAAATAATTACTGAGAAAGAACCAAACGCTCCACTCACTTTTCGGGGTTGTAAACGCTCATCTCCTCCAGGAAAAGGCTGTCATTTAGAAAACCGCTGTTTCCTATCCTGGCCAAGAACTTCAAGATGATTCCCTTCTCTGATCCCAGAAAGACCACAGTGTGGTTCTGATACGGCCCAGCAGTGGTGTCCACAGCGATTTTGGTCAGGCGGTATCTAAAATGACAGCACTACATTTTTTACTTCTTTGTTGGTCTATCATTAAAGTGTCCCCTTTTCCACTTCAAACACTTGTGACATAGCTTTCTAGTAATAACCTCAAGAAAAATATATGCATATAAATAATGTTCTCAAGCGGTTCTGGTCCTCTATTTCCATATGCAGAGCATTAGTGTGGCTCCAAAGGGCAGGAAGGAGGTATGTGTGTGTGTGTGTGTGTGTGTGTGCATGTGTGTGTGCGTATAGGCCAAGTTCCATAATAAATAGACAGCCGTAACCATCTGAAACCACTCAGCAATGATTTCTTCCATGAGCAACAAGGGAAGACTGATATATTCCGTAAAGAGGTAAAAAAATAAGTGAACTCACTTAGCATTTCATTTAACATTGAAAAGAAAAGTGATGATTTCCATTTTTCCATATTCTTCCTCTAAGGTACAATGCCTTCATCAACAACATGTTAGATTGGAAAGCTTTCTGATTGTATGCAGAGGGGCCGAGAAAGTTCTGAAGGATGGGGGTGGAGTGCTAATGGCACTACTAGTAAATATAAGGACATGAAAACCAAATAATACCCACTAATGCCAAAGGTGAAGGCCAGGCCCAACATAAGTCCTACTGAGCGTCCTCTTTCTGACACCCCTCCATCTTTCAACATTCTATGGATGTCTATTTGTCCTAAGCACCATAGCTAGAACCAGAAAACATGGATCTTCCTGCAAGTTATATACTTTGGTTTCCATTTTATGGGCAAGAGCTATCACAGTCCTTTAATATCTTTCAATAAAGTCACAGTATAAAAACGGTGATAAAGTTAATAAACATTTTGTTTGATGACTGCCACAATTGGATGTACTTGAAAAAATCTGTTGAATTGTTTGGAAATAAGTCTTGAATAAACACAAAAAAGAGTATTCAATGTTACCATAGCTCTCTAATCAGCTATCCCTTCTCTGTTGGCCACCGCTTCAGATAACCAATATTAAAGTATTATATGAGTCCTTCACGCTGGCAAACGTGACGTCTGTGCTCTGCCTCACAGCTGACAATCCAGGGACCATGCTCAGGTGGCATCTGCAGCATGTTTTGCAATCACATCCAACCGAACAGGTATCCACATCCATTCGATGGTTTTCCTTCACTGCTCCTCTATTTTTGCACAGATTGAATCAATATACCAATCCAGAAGGAGATATATTTCTTTCCTTTAACTGCTGGCATGTGTCCCACTAGCCTAAAAACATTGGAACATTTCTCACTGGGAATGTGGCTATGGGGGTTTTGTGGCATCCACCCAACTGGCCAGCATTTCATAGCTGAATCAATGCCCAGGATAGCAGAAGATGTTTGTGGCATTTCAAAGCATGATCCACTGATAGGTTCTACAAGCACAAGATAAAGTGATGGAACTCCATTTAGGACATGGTTTGCTTGACACCCACCTGACCATCGTCCTCAGGAACCATGGCCTGTTGAAGATGGAAGGCACTGCCTCATCCATGAGTGGGTGCGTCTTGATGAAGTTCAGGGTATCATCAGGAAACTCATTGGAGGTTGCATATTTTTCTAAGGTGGATGAGCCAGCACAGCAACCCGGCCTAAAATGAAACAAAGGGTGGGAGGGAGGGAGCTTATTTTGTGCCTTATGGCAAATTCTTTGAATGAACTGCTTCTCTAAGCACTTGGCATGAAGGAGAATGTGCTGCAGGCTGAGAAGAGGAAGTTGAACAATGCAGAATGCCACCACATACAATATGCTGAGATTTCCTCTGAGCCGCCTCCTCGTTTCACAGAGGAGCCTCAGCCAGTGCAGTTCAGCTCAGCTGGGGGCAGTTGGCTTCCTCTAAGAAGCAAAAATAAACCCCAGTAAACAGTGATGGAGCTTGAAACAAGTGAGTGAGTGTGGTTTGCACACATCTCAGGAACGGCCCTAGTTATTCAGAAGCTCTGCTAGAGGTTCTTGACGTATTTTGCTCTACAAAGGGAAGTAGAAAACAAAGACATTCAAAAAACATACCAGCAAGATTCAATGCAGCCAGCTCTCATTATCTGGGGCTTGCGCCGAGAACATTTGGGTTTTGTTTTTTATTGTTGTTTATATTTTCATTTGATTTTGGCATATATGAAAAGCCAATTATACTGAAAGTTCTTTCATGAAAGGTCATTTTCTTATAACTGAACAATGATGGTGAAAATTTGCTACTATAAGAAATTCTATAGTTTCAGGAGTCAAGAGACATCCCAGCAAAGCCAGATCAGGGAAGCTCTGAAACCAATCCTGTCTAGACACGCGGTTTGCCCAGTGGTGCAGGAGAGGAGATTGGACCCTCATAGCACCAGCATGAGGTACCCCTATGTGGACACTGTTTCAAGGAACTATCCCAGCCAGCCCCATGACAGCATCCTGATTTCTGCCAGAGGGACAAGGCAAGCACGTGGAAGGACATGGGGAAACCCACTGCCATGGATGGGTAGAAAATCACTTACAGTGCGTGTCCTAGTGATGGCTGAGTGACACGATCTTTACACACCAATGAGAAGTATTACATAAGAACTTTCTGAAACCTGATCCCTCAGGCTTAACTCCTGTTCCTGCTTATCTAGAAGGTAGGTAACGATCGCGGGGAATGACTTGGAGAATCTGAGGTTGCTGAGGTGTGCCCTTCACACCTGATCTGTTCTCCATAAGCAACAGAGTATGAACATGCCAGATAATTCAGGTGATGAAGGTGGATGAACCACATGAGTTTCTCCCAAGTGCACTTGGCTAGGTATTCTGTGGGGGGGATTGGAGGTTGGGGAAGACAGTTGGAACTCGAAAAACTTAATACGACATTGGGCTTGCTTTTGGAGGCTCAGAACTCCAGCGGGGAAAGGCAGACATACCAGGAAGTTTCTACAGAATTCAGACTGCCAATGCTTTGAGGAGGTGTGAGTGTGTGTCACACAGAGAGGGCAGGCACAGGGCTAGGGGAGAGTTCCATCCGGTCCCAGTTAGAAAGAATGAATTAGCCAGCTTAGCGTGTGAATTGAAGAGGATTACCCAAGACCAGAAAGTCTCTGGATTGTCTCTGGACCATAGGTTCCCCATGAAAACAATTCTAGGGCATGATTTGGTGGGTAGGATATACTGTATTGCTTCTGGACCCAAAAAAGACCAGCGCCTGGCAGACCAGAGATATTCTAAAGGTCCACTATGTCCAATGGATTCTTGCTCTTGGTCTGGAATCCTGAACTCAGCTATGATCCAGCTTAGTCAGAAAATCCAGGGAATACCATTTATATTGCACACTTTATTAGAGTTTAAAGGCACAGATCTCCATAAAATGAAGGGAAGTAAGAAGGAGCAGTGGAAATGATCTTCCCAGCTATGTGAACTTGTACTATATACTTCTGGACCTCAGTTTCCTCACCTATAGACCAGTGGGGCCAGATGATTCCTATTATACATTGAATAAATCACATGTAGAGAGGTGAAGCAAAAGACTAGAGAATCACTGCTTTGAATATATTAAAAGGTAACTCTGGGTTTGGTTAATGCGATGAAGGCAAATGATCTCATAGGCCTTTCTATTTGTATCTGCTTGGCTAGTGCAGAAGGCACCGATACGCAGTTTAAAGGATGTTCACTGTCAGAGGAGCGAGCATCATTACTTTTAAAAAGTTTAAAATAGTCATACACACACACACACACACACACACACACACCACACAAAATGTATTTGCACGAACCTGGGTTTAGGAACTCGTTCATCAGGAACTGGTGTCCAGGTGGAATCAGGAGACTTCTGTTCCTTGAATCGCCCAGTAAAAACATTGGCAATATCAAGCATGTCATAGGCACAGACTGCAGACCCAGGGATGCTATAAAATGACATTTCATAAAAAGTGTTACTCATGCAACGGTTATGCATGCAGTTTGGAAAACATACTCCAAATAAACTTTCCTATTGCAGGCAGTTGAAATTTAACACATTAGCTGCTATGAGAGTTGTATTTAACTTACACTAGTTTTGAGCCCAGGGCCTCGTGACACATTTGTAACTCATACATCTTTTTACCTTGGGAGTCACAAAAACTATTTTTTCAAGTTGCATATAACTCAAGCACAGAAAACAATAAAAAATAACAAATTTTTCATTAAATTATAAAGGATTGTTGTATTTTTGAACTTTTTATTCTATTTTCATAATAAAACACCATGGCCCCATGGAAAAAAATTTTTTTTCTAGTGTGGCAGTCAATGGGTTTCAAACCCGGAACATTATTAATGGAAGGGATCTTAGTGCATAAAGAGAATGTTTCTGTCAATCATATTTGCATCAATGGCCTTAAAGAACAGGCTAGTTACACCAAACTCACAGAGAGAAAAATGTCTACATTGCCTTTTGAAATGTTTTTATTTATAAAGGAAGAATGGTTGAGCTGGTGATAAAAGTTTCATGAATTTCTTAATATTAATTGCCAATAACCCAAAGACAAAAATCTCTGGAGAACATTCTGCATTTTTAATATTGGTGAAAATCTGAAACAAATGTGCCCCCAACTGTCCACAAATTGCTTCTTTGAATTTAGTTCTTCAAGCCAAGGGCTCAGGGTGTGAGAATGTGTGTGAGGGAAACCCACACACATTTTATATTAGTCTCTGTACATTAAAATTTTTACTTCCTAATTACTTGCATAAGACTAAACAATTTAAGTCTTTAAAACACCAGCACTTTGCAAATAAAGTGCTCTATAAAATGCTAAATAATAATAATGACGGTAATCTCCACCTATAATTATATCCTTGCCTGGAACTCTTGGAAGGACTTAGGCATTTTTTTTTCATCAATGGTGGGAAGAAATGAATTATTCATTTATCTGAGTGCACAGTATACATCTGAACCCACATTTGTTTTTGACAATGGTCTCTCCTTGATTTTGATCAAATAAATTGTAGGCAGCAGCTGGTCAAGAGTTTTAATCAGGCTTTGAGGTAGTGAGCCATTACACAGCAGGAGACACAGGGACTAGGCAGTGTGGAGACATCTGTGGGCAGTGAGAATGATTTAGTTCTGATTTTGCAATGTTGAGAGGATATGGAAATCACTTCGTAAATGACTGGGAGAATTTTCTGTCATCTTTAATGTCATAACACAATTACTGAAGTATTACTAATAAAGCAAGAAATAGGGAGAGGATTAGAAAGCTTATTTAATACAAGGTGGCTGGATAAATTTTAAAGTGTATATACTGTTCGCAGAACTGAATATATAAGACAGTGATCCCCATTTATTTTGGAATTTCAGAACCTGAGCATTATTTATTTAATTTTGTAAGACTCTCTTCACATCTTCCTTTCCTAAAAGTAACAGGCTTACATACAGTATTTGCCTTATATATTAAGAAAAATAGATAAATACTGCCTGAAGTATTTTATGATGCACCTTGTAACAACTAAAGATACCCTAGGGTTTTCTAATTTTCCCAAGATTAGAATCACTTGTAAAATCTTTTCCTCTTCCTTCCCTACTTTTCTTCCTACCTCTTTCCCCTCCTGTCATCTTTCCTTCATTCCTTTCTTCCCACCTTCTGTTCATTCAACATATATTTATGGAATCCCTAACCTAAAGCAGTAAACACTCCATAAATAACACAGAGTCCTGCCTGCCCTCAGTTGGCTCACGGTTCAGTGTGGAGGCAAGTATAATAATACTATCAGCAATAATAATGACAAATGGACAATATGGTAAGAGCAGCATGTGAAAGAAATATGCTCAAGGTCCTATAGGAGGTGATTGCAGCTGAGACTTGGAGCATCCACAAGGATTCAACGGGCAGATGCTCTTTGATCAGGCAGATCTCCCAGGGAGCAACCCACGAGCAAAGCATGGTGCATTCAAGAGGCAGGTCTTAACTCTGGTGTGGCTCTGGCACAGGCTGCGTGGCAGAGGATGGCGGGGGAACAGGAGGGAGCTAGCATGCCATGCCAGGAAGCCTGGGCTTTTTCCTCACGGCAAAGAGAGCCCCTAAAGGATTTGAAATAATCTGACACCACCAGGTTTCCATGTATAAGGGGATAGAGTGCAGAGGGACGAAATCAGGAAGAGTAAAAACCAGAGAGGGACTATAATTTATAGATGAAAATGGGTATGCATACTTTTACACTGTGACGTTAGATTACCATTTTCTGAGTTTACCAAACGAATACGGTTTTTGAGACTACAAAAGCACGTACTAAGTGAATATTTCTCAGAAGCCATTTAAGGAAATACTTCAAATGGAACATCTATAATATGCAGGAACTTACTACTATGTTGTAATCACAAAGTAACCCACACTCTTATACAAAGAAAACAAAAAAGTAAAAAACTAGAAATACACTCTTAAATTCCACTAACCCCATGTGCCAAGACAGCATAGTTTTTCAAAATCCTAGATAGATGGGTTCTGATGTACTAACAATCAAGGCCTGAATTTTTTAACGTATTTTCTATCCTCAAGTCTAAAAATCCCTGTAGATGGTTAAAGCTTACTCAAATCTTGCTGCAATATGGGGCGATATTTTTGTATATCTTCAGTGGGGGACTCTTGAGTCTTGCCTTCTCTATAACCGATTTCACCTTGCAGCTTGCCCTGTTCTGGCTCTGCCCAATCCCTAAGCATTTCTTTCCAGATGCTATCCACGACTCTCAGCATTGTTGTGCCTGTCATCTAGGCACTCAAGTTCTTACAAGTCTTTGTAAAACGCATAATCCAAAGCAAGATAGTGTCTTTCTACAGGAAGATATTCTTTAAAGAACATCCAAAATTCTACCCAGAAATGAGAGCATAGTACACGAATTTAGATTTATTTATGACCATGCCCAGAGTCAGGGTCATTTTCACACAACAGTGCTAGGACTCTGAAATCTTGTGGACTTAGCAGAGATTGAGTACCAAGGAGGGATGCTAATGCTTACTTTCCTTCTATTCTTTAATCTCCACACATTTTCACTACTCTGGGAACAATTGTTAGTATGTCATTTAATTGCTCAAAGTCTTAGCTTTAACTAAATACAAAAATAGGAATGAATAGGCTGACATTCAACATTTCTAGGTACCATGTTTGACGACTTATATATTCTCACTAGAGCCCTTCAAAGTCAGACGATGGTGCTGTGGATCTGGGCTGTGGCCCAATTTGTTGAGTGAGGTCGCCCAAGGGCGACGTCTCTGGACAAGATAGTAACCAGAGTCCCTCAGGTGAGATGCATGATAGACTCATCTGAATCCAAATTCTACTCCGAGGCATTTTAATAAATTTCCAGTGTTTTTACTTCAAAAGGTACTGATCCAATCATGGGAATACTAAAAGTCGATATCGTAGAATGTTAGATGATCTAGAAGAGACAGGAGAAACATTCTTAAGTTCCAAAGCTGCCTCTTCCATCTACTGACTGCGTGGACCAGGTAGTGTAATATTTTTTTTTCTTTTTTTTTATCCTTTCTTTTTATTGATATTCCCTATGATGTTCCCTATTTGACATGACTTTCTCATTATACCTTCATTTCTTTAATCATGCTTTCCTTTAGTTTTCAGTTTTGTGAAGTTTTGCTTGGTGTTTTTATTCTTTTTTTTTTTTTTTTTTTGAGACAGAGTCTCACCCTGTTGCCCAGGCTGGAGTGCAGTGGCATCACCATAGCTCACTGTAACCTCCAACTCCTGGGCTCAAGTGATCCTCCTGCCTCAGCCTCCCGAGTAGCTAGAACTACAGGTGCATAGTGTAATATTTTGAGCTCAGTTTCCTCAAGTGGAAAAAAAGGAACAATATTATCTAGAGCTTAGGATTGCTGGAGAGATTTAGAAACAACACATGGATAGTGTTTTTATATGCTGGGCATATAAACAGAAGATATTATTGTAATTTATCTAATTACTTTCCCTAAAACCCTAGTCTAACAGTGCTTATAAATTACTATTAATTTGTTAATGAAAACTAAGTGTTAAGTAAGTGCTTCTCAGCTACAAACAGTTTAAAACAGTCAGTTGTGAATATTGTGTATTAGAAGAGAACCCCTTGGGAGAAGGAAGCCGGGAAGAACTGATGAGGTCAACACAGCCAGGCATGGTTACCTATTATAAGGTGTGGAAAAGGTTGCCAGGACAACATCACGGCCATTAATACGAATCACATCTGTAACTGCCTGGAGTATGTTGAAATAAAAGTGAGAGTCTCCGGGAACGGAGCAGTTCAGGCGCGCCTTCAGGAAAGATGTCCACTGTTTCTCCAGGACTCTTTGAGACCCTCCCATGTCATTCTTACAAACCTGAGCCACTCTTGGGAAAACTACCTGCAGAGGAAAATGAAATGCAGTCATTTGGGGAGGAGATCTTGCTAGAATTTGCATTTCCTTGAAAATAGAGACAAAACAACAAGGTGTTTAATTTAATACTCTTTCCGAAATCAGTAGCAAAAAAAAAAAAAAAAAGAGGAAAACTCAGCATTGGAACAGCATGTTTTAAAAGATAAGGCTGTGGCATTTAACACAGAGCCATAAATCCTTCAGGGGATCAGCTCCCAGCCACATAAACTCATTTCCATACAGACTGCTTAGCTTTTTATTTCCTCAAACAAAAGCACACTTTGTATGCATCATCTCTGCCATCCTCCCTAGCTGCCTCTGGGCCCTGAATCCGCACAAGCCACCCTGCATTTTATTCTGCCCTCCAACCTAGGGACCTGGATCTACTCTCTGGTCAAAATAACTGACATCCCCTAAGGGTTCTATTGCGTTTTGCAATAAACACAAAAAACAGGACTCAGTTTACTTAAAGATGTCGGTTATTTACTCTCTCTGTGGAGCAACTCGATTAAAAAGAAAAAACTGTGGCGTATACCTGTAAACCACATCTCGATATACTTGAGACCCAGTATGAAATCAGCCAAACATCTGTCAGTTAAATGTTCAATTGAAATACCTAAGAGGTTTCCTGTAATTCATTACTGTTCTGAAAAAGCACATAGGACTTCCAGATAGCACAGTGTTTCACATCTGCCAGTCTTAGGGTGCATCTTGTTAAAACGATGACCTTGGATTTATGGTTCTCATTTCAAGGTCATTCATAATAAGACTGGTCCAAAAGTGGGTTTCTTAAAATGTTGCAAAGGGAGCCAGGGATGCCCCCTCCTCCTACCTTTCCCATGGTGTTGTATTCCACTGCTATTTCCCTGAAGAAGAAGTAGATATAGTCTCCATAATCCACCGCTTGGACAAAGTATGGTTCTGCAAACAAATGGACACTTTAATTGAGAACATGTCACAGGGCGTTAAAAGAAATTCAGTCAAGTGTAACCAAAGACATGTTATTAATTAAAAGTGTAGGGCCATTAGACATTTGGTTAACACTAACCATTTCTAATGACTTCACACACGCAAGTGCTGGTGATTTCAGAAGGCATTCGAGCTTACAGATTGTATCTTTCAGAAGCTTTGCAATCAACAATAAAGAATAAATGAGTTTTGCATATCTCTGTAATTTTATTTTCCACGACGGCCTGCTCATATTACAGAGAGGATTTTGTACACATTGCCTGGTCACCCTGACTCATGCAGGGCTGTGAATAGCTTTTTTCCTCTTCCCCACCACCTCCAATCCCCTGTTCCCTTCCATGCATGAATTGTTCCCTTCTTTTCATGTGGCATACTGAAATGAGAGTTTGAGGCAGGGAAAGATGAATGTAATGTATTCTATCGTTGGTGGCACTGGTAGTTTTCTTAATACTCCAGAAACTCAGGGGAAGGGAGAAAGGGAGGTAAATAAATCAGTTGAGGCAAAAGATGCAATTTACATGGTTCCGTCTGTCAGAAGCCATTACAAAAATGAAGCTACAGTCTGGCCCATCCAGACTCTAAATCTCCCACAAGATAGGCATTCCCTCCCCAATCCTTTCTTCTTTTAATTGTTTGTTCACCTTTTAACCATTTCGAATCGTGCTTGACGGTCCGCAGGGTAGGGCTGTCTCCAAGGCTCCGGTAAATGACTGCATCGATGGCAAGGAAGTCAGTCACCGTGGCCGAGTATAGTTTACCATCTTAGAAGAAAAAGAAAAGAGGTGCACAGAGTGGGAGCTAGACAGGATGGGTGGAGGAATAATAAAGACATCCCCCAGATTGCTTTCCTACATCAGGCAAATGAGATAGGACAATTGGGAAAAATCCAAGAGTCGATGGGAAAACACTTGGCCCACATTCTTAACCATTTTAAATTGGGATCATGAGAGATGAAACATTTTTCATTTTTAAATTGCATGGCAATTTTTTTGAGCAGCAGTAGCTCAGGGAACAGAGTAAATGAAAAATGTTGTTTGCTTCACTTGATTAGCTGGACCTTGACTGAAATCTCAAGGCCAAAGACCCTCAGACACCGCCACTGCCACCACACCGTGGTAAAGTGGATTAGGGGGGAGTCTGGGGAAAGACAGATGCTGATTGTATCATAAGACATTTCAAGTACGTGCACAAGTAAACGAGTCCTCAGCCTGAGCAGGAAATGGGAACCAAAGAGAAAGGGTTCACAAGCAAAAATGGGCTGACTAAATTATTATTAATACTTATATCCTGGGAGTCACGCCTCTGTTATGAAAGCTCACTAAACCCTGACAATGTAGCTTCAGTAGCAGATATTTGCTTCAGTATTTCCAAAGTCACAAACTGAAAACATCTGATATATAAGATGCCAAAGCAAAGAAGAGAAGGGGTGATGCTGTGTTCAAACTGGCCTTTCTTTAAGAATTCATGCTTTTGGGGAGATATGCTTGAGGGTACACCCCAGGCAAAAGAGAAAGAAGTGAAGATTAGTCCCTAGAACTTTTGGTTCTTTCTTGGGTTTGTAAACACTCTGGCAACAAATAATGAGATGGGATGTTCCAGAATAGCAACATCTATGTAGATCAAATGAAAATAATAATTATATCCAAAATAAAAAATTACTTCCTTAATTCATTTGTAGTGGATTACATATCTTAACTAATTGTTCATCAAAGTGACTTATATACAATGTAGTACTATTTAAGCTCTTTCATGTATAGGATAAGCATAATGGTCTTTTCAAAAAAAAGCTTATCCCAACATATCCAAACAAAGATCTTGATGTCTACCTTTGGTCTTAAAATAAGTGAAATTTTCCCAAGTTCAAGTTAGAGCTGTCTGATATCTACATTAGTAACAGGTATATATCAATAGTGTTAACTGTAGTTTGGTAGACATGAACTGCAGACAGTGAACCTTTCCATTGACAAAAAAATATTATCTACAAATCACAACTTTTCTTATGGAACATAAGACTTAGATCATAAAGGTATTTTTTATCTATTTATGACTATAGGATATATATTCTATATTTTTATAGCCCCGAGTCATGCAGATCTACTACCTGGGCAGTGGGGGGAGTAGGTGGCAGTGATGGGTATTCCTCCTAACTACTGTCCAGGACTCTTTTTGTTTTATGTTCATTTCAACACTGGGTATCTCACCAGAACTTTTACTTGTAAAACAGAACATTTTCCTGCCACTCTTGGTTATGACACCATTCATTTGCAAGGTGGATCTTCTATTAATAGGGCTGAGCTGAGTTTTTATAAGATTTCAAACATTTCAATGAGAAACTATTCAAATATACCACTAGGGGTGGGGGTAGTCATAGTATTATGTGGCTTGCTCCAGCTCCTGGAAGCTTAGCAGCCTTAGTAAATACTCTGCCCATTCTCCCTTTTCTGCCTCAGGCTACAACAAGTCCTCTGCTTAGTTTACAGCTAAATTTAAATTCTCCCCTGCAGCCCACATCCTCCAGATCCCAACTAATGCAGGTTCCAAGTGTCAGAGAGGTGTTCCAGCAGTAGTCATGTACTTGGGGATGTGCTCGGGCACTCTTGCCACTGGCCGCGCTCCTGCCCGTGCTTACAAATAGGTCTACATGACTGTGTTCTTGACAGTGCTGCTTCCGGGTAACACCGTGCTCTCACTTAGGGGGAGAACTCAGCAACCTTTCCTTCTTAATTCTACAGTGTGTCACTGCAGTTTCAGGCCCACAACTGGGTTACACTGAGAAAGAGGCTCAAGGAGCCAGAAACTAACCTTGTTTCATAATCAAAGCCCTAAAGTCCCTCATCCAGCTAGGATGTGCCAGTTTTTAGCTGCTGTGATGGAAATTATAGCTAACTGCTTTATTACATGCTATAACAATCACTATTATACCAACACTTCTCTCTACACCCACCTCCACGTACACAGCTGGCAATGAATTCCCAAATAAATTCCTAATTAAAGCACACAGACTCATACACAAAAATCCCACTAAATCTGAAAATAATGGCCTATTTGCTATTTCTTTATATCTTTTGCAGTGGAAGGAAGGGGTGAGGTTGGGGAGTATGGTCAACCTGAGCAATCAGCATCACCCCTCAGCCACCAACATCACTTGGTCACAGGCAGGGGTGGGGCGGTGTAACCCAATCAGGTCAATGATATTTGAGAAGATGTTTGTTGGTTGCTTATGGGTATGTGGCCTCATTTTTCCTAGAGAGCTTCCAGAAGCTTCCTTTTGTTTCATTCCCTTTCCTTTCTATATGTGGACAAGAAGACACGTAGCTCTAATTGGGGCTGACAGCCATCCTCTGCAAGAACAGCCAGTCTCATGATGAAGTCAACGCAGAGCACGGAAATGAAAGTAGTTGCGTCCTGGATAATATTGTGGAGTTGTTGAACCAAACCAACCCCACAGTCTACCCTACCTTAAACAATAAATGCATATTGGCGGGGTTTTTTAAATTTAAATTTTATTTTATTTTTATTTTTCCACATTGGTGGTTCGAGGTGGGATTTTCTATTATTTGAGCCCAAATATGCCCTAATTGATATAGCCCATGTTCCATGCTATGCTGTTGTCCTTTCCTGAAGGCACAAAATCATGGGTGAGTGTGGCAAAGTCTTCTTTTGAGAAGCAAAAGTAGAATTTTCATACTGATTTCAAATGGAATAGGCATCCTTAATTACAGTATTCACCAGAGAATCAAAGCACAACTGCAACTACGTGAATCCTCCAGAGCAGATTCCCAGCGACAGGCGGAAACACGCAAAAGCAAATGCAATGAGAAGAAATCAGGTAGTTTACCTGCAAACAGTGCAACATTGGCATGTTTGGCGTCATAAGGGCATCTGGCCATTCCACTAAATTCATCCCCAAAAGGTTCCAAAGTATCCATCTAAATGAAATAATAGAATTCAATTATGAACAACAACCAACAGCAGTAAAGCAACTGATATTTTAAAGCACTTATGTGCTACGTAAATCATATGCATGCTGGCAAATCATCTCATAAATACTTTCTGAGATAAATCGATAGGTTTCAGATGAAGAAACTGAGGCTTAGAGAGATTAAATTGCTTGACCAAGGCTCTATAGCTGGGAGAGTCTGAAATTCAGTCATGTCTGCTTGATTCTTAACCATTACAATAAATAGATTCCCATATCCTTATGGAATGATCTAGAAATAAGCATTCTAACGCAAGGAATTTCTGAGGCAATCACTGAGAAAACCTACCCTCCTCCAAGCCCAATAATCTGTTCAGCCATGAACGCTATAGAGAAAACTCAGTTTCTGGTTTTGCTTTGCCTGAGGAGCGCTGCCTTTGCGGACTAAATCCCAGTAGGAGACACTGGAATTTTTCCTGCGGTTAGTTGGCAGACTGGTTCGGCGTCAGCAGAGGTGCAAAAACATGGGTGTAAGCAGAGCTCAGGTGGCCTTTCGCACCTACTTCAGAATCATGGAATGGCAGCTCTAGAAGTGATTTTAGCAACGTGTCCCAGCTTCAGATCCCGTAGATGGGAACAGAGGCCCACAAGCCGAGGGGCTCACACAAGTCCAAAGCAGTGAGGGGACAGCTGTTACCTGACTTCCATCTCCCAGTGACCCATCCAGGCCTTGTTCTTTTATGCTAGAGGTTATCACTGGCCTGCTAGTGAGTGTTGTTTGGCCACTTTACCACGTTCAACAAAAAGAAAGAAAATAAACTGAGCTGAAATTTTTAAAAAAGGGAGATTTCACATGAAAATCTGGATTTTTGCTCCTTTTGAACAAGTGGGAAAGTCAACTCAGGCCCTTTTTAACCTAGATGCAACAGTCAGCCGTAGCCCACCCCTGCCATGTTCTTCGGACAGGCAGGTGGTCTCCAGCACCGAGGCCCCTGCGCCCTTGGAATCTATCTTCATCCTGCTTGTGGAACTCCTATAAGCCGCCTGTCTGGCCCCACAGGCACTTGTGGGCGTGGCAAAGCCTTGCCACCTATTTGCCAAACTCCATTTCCCTTTCCTCCAGATGGCACTAAGTGACATTTCCCAGCGGCACCCTTGCCGCTGGGTGTGGCCATGTGACTGAGCTCTGGCCAGTGGAATGTGAGTGTAAGGATATGCGCCACCTCTAGGTCTTGCCCCTCAGAACCTCCCAGGGTCCTCCACTCTGGCTTCCTTTCCACATTCTCCCTCACCCCAGATGCAGAGGATTCCGAGACCTGGGAGATGGCAGAGTATGAGCAGCATGAGCCTGGCCTCCTGGTGACCTTGTGGAACAGACTTCCCTCACTGACCCGCAGTTGACTGTAATGTGAGCAGGAAATAAACCTCTTTGTTCAGCTACTGCCATTAGTCAGAGGTTGGCCTACCTTGACCAATAAAACAGTGGTTCCTGCTTTCTACCACGCTGTCTCCTTCCTTATGCCATGGGATCTTCCTAGCATGCAAAATCTTAGCACCACCGAATCCGTAGAATGATCTCCATATCTTTAATGTTTTTATACTTGTTTGTGGTTCAATCCTCTTTATAGTTTTAGGGTATTTTGTTTATCATCCTGGAGTTGTATGGTTTGAATATAGATTTGAAAACTGAAAGAAGATAAACCCGGGGCAGCACTGGTGCTGAGGAAGGACCCACGGGCAGGCCATTAGCAGTAAATGCAGGTCCGCTAAATCAAGGTGCTCAGGTCATGGCCCAGGACCAAAGGTTCCCACTGAGCAATTGTGTGTTCTTTAGTGAATTGTGCCTTTTGCCCTAAACCCTTTGAAACCATTTCAGGGTATGACAGAGCTTTTCTATCTGTAAGCCCTTGAGATGGTCCCCATTGAAGCCGCCCTAGTTTTTTAAACTGTAGTTGTGAATCACATAAAATGGTAGTGTTGTAAACACATATTTTTAGGGGAAAGATGGCCAAATCAGACATTCTTTAAAGCAATATACTCTTTCCCCCAGAACATTTTTTATGAAAATCTTTTTCAGATATTTTATCCCAACAAGAGCTTTCTGTTGAACTGTGACAGACTTTGCGGTCTGTGGGTCTGGCAAGTATTCAGAAGCGATGCTTAGCACACAATGATGCGACGGAAACGCCCTCATCCCAGGCAGTGCTCGCTCTAATCCTGGCAGGCAGGGAAACAATAGACAAGGAGGATCTGTTTTTTAAAATGTACCTACTCCTAAAAATGTGGCCATGGCTATTGCTAGTCAAAGGGAGAAAGCAGTGAAGAACTTGTGTTTTGGTTTGTGACTTTGGGAAAGTCCAAAGACAAAACAATGCCATGAAGACATCTTCTTTCCATGAAGTAAGAACTCATCCTTGTAGAAGTCACCGCATGTCAGACTAAACAGCAGCCCCTGGGAAATTAAACCACCATAGGATACAGACAATTACAGGAAGAACTGGCCTGGGTTTTGCCGAAGTTCGAAAGAACGGGAGGGAAGGAAAAGGTATGGAGTATAGTTTATGATTTATAGTGAGTACCGTTCAAAATTCTTCCCCAGATAATCTGATTTGGGGCTATAATCTTTCTAACACATTCTGCTTACTTCCATTATAAAAATTATATAGATCAGGACATGGTTCGGAGGCAGAGACTGAAAATTTGTCACTCTCCTGCTTCACGTTACTTAATCAACTTGACGTTTGCGTGCTACAATGAGGCTTGGGCTTTTCAGTGGAAGACTGGTTACTGTTTTTGTTTTGAACCTGACCTGTTGATAAAAAGCACTTAAGAGAGAAGCTGTCATTCTCCCTGCAGGCAAATACATTACATCCCAGGCCATCAGCAATGTCGCGCAGTGCCCTGAGTCTAAAAGAACACTTTTCTAAGCAATGCCAAGGGTTCTCACTAGCATCCAGAGCGCTAGGCATACAGACAGGGACTGAGTACGAACAATATCCCATCTGAAGCTCCTGAGAGGCCCGAGCTCCAGGAACATGTCTCAGCAGATGTGGCTAGAACAAGCTAGAGGTGACGGCATCACTAGAGGTGCAGCATCGTGGGAAATGGGACATGTACAGGAAGAATGTGCTAGAACACTCGTAGCCTGTGTATCACAGTGCTGAGAAAACCTGTAATTTGTTGTAAAAGATAGCTTTCCAGCTAGGGAATTCCTTGGGATTTGTTAGAAGCATCCATCTTAATGAGTCCTAAACAATGACAAACAGGGATGGAATATTAAGCGGCAGAATTAAAGTCGAAGCTTCAGCTGTGTGCCGTCACCAGCCGGGATAAATGTTGGGTTGGACTGGCTACCTCTATCATAAACCGATGGATCTTGTCTTTACTTAAAAACTTGATGTTTTGTTTAGGATAGACTTTTTTTGTACTCATTTTGATTTTTAAAACTACTGCATTGGAAACGTAATTTACCTTAATTTCTGAAGTTTTTGGTGCCCCTTATATTGTGTGCCTGAGCTGAGCGCCTCACTTGCCTTGCCCTACTCCTGGCCCTGCAGGAGCCCATTTCCAAGCATAACAGGGAAGATGAGCACAGGGGTAAAACAGACTCTGCCTTCAGTATCTATGCCAGGAAACGGTGGGGGGATCTTTTCTGGTGAGGCCCCTGGTTCTGATTCCAGCCCACCATGGCTTTTCTCATTCTTCACACTCCTGGGGTTTCACTGATGATGATGAAACCCAAATGTATATTTCTCCCCACATCTCTCGCTAAATCAAGGCTTACTCATCCATCTTCTTGCTGGATATCTTTGTTCACGTCCCACGGGCATTGCCATCCACAGCGCCAGGCATACTCAGGATGTGCACAACGGAGCACCACCCCACCCCAACCTCACTGTTCTTAATTTCCTGTCCACATTGGTGGCTGCCCCACATCCACCCACCAAGGGACAGCCTAGCAGTCATTCCTGACTCCTCTCTCTCTCTCTTTATCCTACATTTCTTATCGATTATTAAATCCTGCTGGTTTCTGTCACTTAAGTACTTCCTGAATCTATTCTCTTCCCTTCATCCCTGGGGCCACCTACCTCTCTAGCCTCTTTCTGTCAACACTTGTCACTTCACAGCCCAGCAATTCAGAATCAAATGAAGTTTCTCAAGCTCATTTCTTACTCCATGCTTCTGTTCATGCTGTTCCCCCTACCTGGAATGCCCTTCCTCCTTCATATGGTTAACTTCTCCTTGTCCTCTAAGACAGAGGTTAGGCATTACTTCGTTCATGATTAATTTCACAAAAGCACCTGTTTGCGAGGCACTGCGTCAGGTTCTGGACAATCACAAACGTGATTCCTGCCCTTGTGGAACCTGTTTCTTACAGTGGGGATATCTGAGTTCCAGGTAAGAGAAAAACAGGTAGGAAAGTTTGAAGAGGGGGATATTTACCTCTTTCCTGAAGTTTTCCCTGACTCCTCATCTCAAGCTACGGTAAGAACTTTTGTGTCGTGCTTCCATAATACTCTGCATGATGTCACCATGGCAGTGATCCCATGGAACTGTAGTTTTCTTCTCCTTGCCTGACTGCCCCCGGGTGGGGGCCTCCTATCTGTCTGTACGACCTCAATGCCTGGCCACGGTAGAAACTCTGCACGTGTTTGCTGAGTGACAGACTGGCAGAGAGATGCACAAGGAAAGCCAACAGATGCGGAGCCGAGACCTTAGATCACGGCCGCCTCTGCTTCCACAGCTGGGGAGCTCCCTGCTCCTTCAGCAGGGCCTCTATTAGCTGCATCAGAACAAACTGGATTTACTAACTCTTTGAGAGGGTTTTTTTTTTCCTTGCATAAAGGCCAAGGTAAGGCAGACCATGGTCAAGTAAGCTGAGTGCTAATGGAATTAAATTCCCGTGTTCTTGAAAAATCTTACCTAGTGTAAAGTCTATGGGTTCAAATGGCATGGTTTTGAGGAACATTTCAGAATAGGAATCACTCACCATATAAGTGTGCTTTTGTGCTCAGAGTGGAGATGGTGGGGTGGGAGGGAGAAAGGGAAAGAGAGAGAGAGGAAATCCACGTGGTATACGTGGTACGTCAGTCAGTGTTCTGAACAATACAGAATAGGGTCTCACACAAGCTAACTTTGCTGGGTAGCTCTTTAAAGATGTGTCAATCAACCCTGAACAAACAGGAAGCTTAGAAGCCTGCTCAGGATCACTCATGGGCAGCAATACATTAATTCGAACAAGTGAGAGGGACCCAGGTGGTGTTGAATTACCCCTCTTAGGCTGCTGAAGGTACGATCACAGTAAATTATGAAATACCTCCTGGCCGTCTGGTTCCAACAGACAGACAGCATTTTTACCTTATAGTTTCTGCAGGAAGGGTTGAAGGCGTTAGTTCCACAGACAAACAACATATCATCATTTTTCTTTAGAAGAACTTTAATAAAGTTGTGACACTCATCCTGAAAAAATAATTCAAACTGTTTTGTATCGAGTCCATGCAACACAGAGACCCATTCTTTACTGTATATCACAATCTGCCCACAGTAAGGTTAAAATAAAGGCTTAGGAGTTCCCCTGTTAAAAATTCAAGTTCTTCCTGATGTTAACCAAAAGCCGAGGTCGACAGCAACCACTGCAGCCTCAACAGTAAATAAAAACATGGCACAGAATGCAAGAGTGTGTTTTTATTTTATGTCACAAAAGAAAGGCAAGCCTGGAAGTGCCAACCTTCTATCATATTAATTTTAATGCCAGATGCTCCAGGGCTCCCTAATGTACAAAGCTTCTGGTTGAAGTGTGTTTTTCTGCTGTTATATGACCAACGGCACAAACCCTGTATGTCTGCGGCAGCCTTTTATGAGCTCTTCCACAGACTCCCTGCGGGCCTGGGACTGCGAGGTGGGCTGGCCGAGAGAGCACTCAGAGGACTCTGGGCAGCCAGCTTTGTGTCCATAATCCCCAGCGGGCCTAAGTAGTTCATGATGCAGTCCTAGCAGCTGTCGTAATGTTTCATCACATTAAAAGCAAACTATTTTTGCAAATTAAAGCCTCCAATAAGTTGATGGAAAAAGCAATTACTGGGGGAAAAGGGAATAGCATGATCCATTTCTACATCGCAGTCTACGGCAGGAGATAACAGTCAAAAACTTAACCCAAAGTGGCAGCTGCAAGAGAAATGAAAATTGCCTACCTTATGTTTTCCCTTCATTCTGCATGTGTCTACATCGGCCTGTCTAGATTTCCATGTCAGTTTCTGCAGGGATCAAGAAAGAAATCAATTAGAGCCCAGAGGTTGTTGCATTTGATTTTAGAAGTAAGAGTTCCCTTGGGGAGACTAGAGGCTGAACATATATTTATTGAAAGCTTTCCGCACCCTTTCTCCATGATTAATTCACCATAACAACAAAAGATTAGAGATGGAAACATTCATTTAATTTTGAACTCCTATCTATTCATTAAACCACAAAATAGTCGTCTTCTCTTTGAGAGAAAGATGAAGGAGGAAGGAAAGAAGAATAAACAACAGTGTGGAAATTTTACATAAAATATCCAAATTAACTTGCTAAATTATGTTCATTTTGATAAAGCACATGTCCTGGCCCTTTCCTTTCAGTTGATAAATTGGTTTTTATAAAAGAGGCTTTTTCCTTAAAATATGGAAGTCATTTTCTTAAACATAAAGGGGACATTCACGTTAGGTGGACAAAGATTTAATTCAGGTTATACTCCTTCACATAAATTAATGAACCGAGGGGATCTTCTACTTCTAGGGCACAGATTTTATTAATTAAAATATCCCCACGTGGAGCTATAAGCAAAGCTTAGGTTATACTTTACGTCTGTCCGAAATGGACAATGATCAAATTCTTGAACCATAGCAGTCAAATCAAGCTTAATATTGCAAGACATGGAAATATAACAAGGAAATATTTGTGGAATAAAATTTTACTTGTAAAAACTGGTATTTTCCTGGATAAAAGTGTCAATATTTTATTAAAGGAGTTTAGAAATTAGTTAAAACTCCAAAATGTATATGCACACAAATATTTGATGAATAAAATATGAAGAAAAGAACATGCATTAAATGCTAAGCTACCCTCTAATTAGGTTTTTACGAAATGCGTGTTGGCATTTCCAGATTATTCTTAGCCACATCATCTCATCCATGCATTTAAAATACATGCTCTCTTCAAGAACTATCCTAAGGTCCTTCATTTTAGAAAGATGGTTTTTGAAACAACTTACTTTGCTACAATAAATTTCTTCTGTGTGTGATGTGTCTATATCAACAGTATAAATGTGGTCCCTATAAACAAAGAAAAATTAATACAAGGTCAAACATATGAATCAAGACAGTTCATTTTCTGCTGAATGAGTTATCTCTCATTCAGGGCAGAGAAGCCCACACCCATATTTTTAAAAAACAAGATATCCATATACAAGAAAAAGAAAAGATCTCAGCCTTCAACAGATGCCTCTGGATTCCTTTTAGCACCTTCTGATAAATCATGGCATCGTGCGCTAAGGAACACCTTTTATGAAAGCTTTCCTGTAGTCACTGCTCTCTGATACCAGAACTACAGCATCTGCATATTCATAGCTCAGGAGGGAGGACTCTGGAAGTTAAATTGGCCCAAAGACTGGAACACAGATGGGTTCTCACGCCCTTTCAGTGTCGTCAAATCCATGCACCAAATACTTGGTATTCAATGTGCCACATTTGTTCATCAAGGGGGCTAACAAAAAACTAATCTCCATCATCTCCATCTCTTTTTAGAAAACATGTTTTCAGTCTTAGCTTTGATGATTTGATTGACAAGATGGAAGATGATAAAGGTGAAATTATTTCCAGAAGCCACTATTTTCTTCACAAGATGAGGGTCAATTAAAGTCTAAAACGTACTTGAGCTAAAGTTTACATTTCTTGCTTCTGTTCACCTTCCTGTTTTGCTGAGAATTTGGTTGTCTTTACGAATTGCTGCCAATCTCCCCTTGGAAGGGAGAAACAGAATCGGCAGCTCAGGTGTGGGGCTATATTTAAACATCCCCTTCTGTGCGAGCTGAGCACAAGGGCGTTTTTGTCTGGAATTCAGAAGAAAGAAAAGAAAAGAACTACACTCAATGGAGGAGATGGGGGGCTAGGGAGGGAAAGCAAAACAGCTCATTTTCCCTTGAAATAACATTGACTTTTTCTAAAATACAGGAAGTCCTGGGGTTGGAAAATTACCCACAGCTTTAAACCAGGACCTCAAGTCTCCCATGCAAACTTTCAAGCCCCCTTATTACTTAAAAGAAAAGGGAAGGGGGAGAAGGAAAGAAAGAAAGGAATTATTTGTAGGATTCACTTCACTATATATGTACATATATACATATATATATATATTTTTTTTTCAGTTCTTGGGAAATCTGTTTGCTACTGCTTTTAGGGAAAGTGCAACAGAAAAAAAAAAAGAAAGAAAAATAAAAACAGCCTCTCTCACGTGAAAATAAAAGGAGGGGGCAGGGCAGTTGGCTGACAAAATTCCCTCGCCTGCTGTTGAACTGTGAGTGTGTGTGTGTGGTAAGGGGGAGAATGGAGAGCCTGTTCTGTAAATTGCTGAATTGGGAAGTTTCTTCAAACTTCAGTATGCTGCCAGAATTGCCCCGTCCTTTAATTTCAAGGCAGTTTTACTGCATTTGTTGATGACTTGTTTGACTTTATTGCTGGTGCTGTGGTCAGGCTCATTACTGGAATGGGATTGCCTATTAGCCTGGTATCAGGTTTGAGGCGACTCTAGGCTTTTCCTTGCCCTGCCTACCCTCAAAACTTAAGTAGGAGCTGAATATATGAATTGTAAACTAACAACTGATTAATATGCACTGGCAACTCCTCAGAAAGCTCTCAGATTGCCCCCTTTTGGCATGGCCTATTTATGTTAATTAGCAGTTTAGAGATTAAAAAAGAAGAGGAATTTACAAAGTGGATAATAATAAAGCAGAATCAAAAGGGGTTCTTGCCACCAAGCCTCACTCAGTCCCTGGGTTCTGGATGGGCCTTGGCTTGCGACTGCTGACACCAATTGTCTGCAAGAACTGGGAAGCCTTTTAAAAATAGAATTCTGTGAATGAAATCTTTTGGACGATGGCAATCTTTTTCAATATCCAGAAGATCACATGGCCCCAGCAAACAGAAACGGTGCTTTATGGTGAAGCACAGACTGGGGTCGGGGTCATTCCCAACCATCGGGTGTGCATCCCACACTTCATACTCTGTTCTTCCTGAATTAAGTTATTTGAACATAAACCGACTTAATCCTAGGACTTCCTCTCCCCCCTCCAGTGGGCACCACTGAATTGTGTTGCCATGGCTTGAGCCTAAGGAAAGGATTTAACTTTAAATCGTGTTCCTTGCTGCCTAGGAACCTGGATCTCTCAGAGTAGCGCTGGGAAATGTGAAATTAAAAGGGAGGAGAGGCCCCAAATATGGTGGCCCCAGAACTCTTTCAGGAGTTTTTCTAAAGGTGTGTACGGAAGGGAAGTGGCTGAGTGTGGAGAGAAAACCAACATGTCAACATGTTACAAACTTGATCTTTAATGAAAGATGAATCTATTATTGTTTTTAAAAAATTAAATGTGTTTTTTCTTTTTCTCCTTCTATTTCTTCTTTTTCCTATCTTTCTTTGGGGTGGGGAGTTAGATAGAATAAAACTGTCTTGGTTTTAATGAGCTGGAATAATGGTCACTTTTAAGTCTGCCCAGGACCTTGCTCCTAACACTCCTCTTGCCCTGGACCTGCAGGCCACACTCTGTGAAATCATCGGGTACAAGGCCAGTCTGTTATGTCATTTTTCCCCCAGAGATGCAATTGCAAAGTGAACAATTCCCAGGAGATTTTTGAGTTGAACTATTTCTCACAGATCCAATGTTTAATCATTTGTTTTGATCGGCCCTTAGGTAATTGGGTGCAAATGTAATCTAGCTCTGCTACATTTAGGAAATTAAAAATGGTATTTAAGAGATATTCTCATATTTTACCAGAGAGGTGATCACTGAGCACCTCACTGTGATGCTTAATAATGAATAACCACAATGACTATGCTTTTGGGCAACAGCTATTAGAAAGTTATTATCAGGACAAATAGTGCCACCTCTGCTCCCTAGTAGGCAGCATAGTCCAGGGAGCGACAGCGTGGCCCCTAGAGCAAGACCATCCTGGTTCAAATCCTGCCTCTGTCATTCTGGCCTAGTCACTTTACCCCTCTGTGGCCTGGATTCCCCCGCTAAGACATGCGGATAATAGTAGCTCCTTCTCGTATGGTTGTTTCCAGGATTGAACTAAATAACATCCGTAAAGAACTTAGAACTATATTTGTTAATTGTATGTGCACAACATACTAGTTGCACGTGCTATGTAAGTATTTAAAAGTGTTTTGATGCCGTTCCCTGTGAGCGAACATAGGGTACTCTCAGGATGTTTTGTCAACGGTTTTTTTACTTTGTGTTGCAAAACTTGTCACCTCCGAACACCTAAGTGCTTTAAAAGATTCAAACACTATTGTTACACATAAGTTCTTTACCTATGCCCATAGCCGGATACAAACACAATCTCCATTTCTTCTTCCCAGTGGGAAGCGATCAGTTAGTCCAGACCCCGGCAAGCCCGCAGCGGAGCACCCTACGCCAGTGCTCCCTCTCGCCGTTCATCCGTAGCTATTCTGGTGAGCTATACACCTCCAAAAGGGGGCTCCTATATGGCTGGCGTACCAAGGGACTTCATTAAGGTAATCAAATCCAACCCATCATTTGGCAAAGGACACTTATGGCCAAGAAGGTGTGGTCTAGCTACATTAAGGGCAGAGTTAGAAGAAAAGACTAAATCCACGTGACCCATCTTTAAGCCGTATTCTTACCACGACATTCATCCTTAGGACATTGATCTGTCTAAATAACATTGCCTCAGTGGATGAGTATTTTTTTACTACAGTCAAATAAAAAATCTTCTAAAATATATATATTATGCTTTCTTTGATTGCCATTGCCATTCTTTCAAAGTAATGATATATACTATTAATGATGTATATACTCACTGCAAAAATACAAATAGGTTTAATTTACACACTTCTACATGCACACTATATAATACACATTTACACATTCAGTTTAATTTAACAAACAAGTATGAAGGAGCGGAGCACTGTACTGGGTGTGGATATTTGGGTACAAGCTCCAAAACGTGCAATTATTTTTATCTAAATCCCATAAAGTTAAACAGACACAGACAATCTTGAAAGAATGATTGCTCGACGGATTAAAGTTGCCTTTAACTTAAAGAACATTCCGTTTGGGAACCTCGAGATCTTAAAAATGCTGCATAGCTGGTAAATTTAGGACCTTGGACCTTCGGACGCTCTGAAGGCAGCCGCGAGGAAAAGGCCACGCACCTAGCAGCAATGTACAGGGTTCTGTTCATGATCATAATCATCTGGATGTCCAGTTTGTGCCTCTGTGTGGTGTTCCGTCCTGGCTTGTGGCCCACAAACACCGGATACTGTTTTGTATCTGTGAAGAGAGAACATGGGGCAAGAGGGGGAAACATGAATGAAGCCAAGCATGACAGGGCAGGGAGGGGTGGGGTGGGCCACAAAGCACAGTGTGCTGAAGTCAGACCGCGCCTCCATCTCCCATCTCCCAACAAGTCTGTTCTGTTAGGAAATACTATGATGGAAGAGTGCTCTTTAAGGACGATCAAGTTACAGTTTCATTTCCCGATGACAATAAGCCTGGACTTCTATTCCTAAGTGTCACAAGTTCTGACTTGCTCCTCTTTCTGGGGTTTAAACTTGCTAGTGAACCCTTTGCAGGAAGGTGCTTTTTTCTTCCACAGTTTTCTTTTCATCTTCTGCAGAGTGCTAAGCCTGAGGAGGCAGTCTGCCAAAGATCTTGTCTCGGGACAAAACTATTTCAAAGCAGCCTTCCCATCAATCACCACAAAGGCAATGTGGTCTGGAGGCGAGAGCCCTCGTCCAGGAGCCAGAAGAAAAATACAGTCTCCACAGGCGTCCAGTTGGAATAATCTACTATTGAAGGCAGCCCTGCTAGGTTGGTTGGCATTCTAGGAACTGTGGGAAGTTCACTCTTGAGTTAAGCAATTGGCTACTTTCACAGAAATGTGGGCTTTGACAGGACAGGGTCAAATGGAGTGTAGCCAGTCAGGTGATCTGGAATTTTCCCTGAATTGGAGAGTAGTCAGTGGACATATTTCTCCTTTCCTACAGTTCTCTTTGGCTGAGATGAGGCAATTTGTAATGAGATCTGACCTTTAGAAATACCTACATCTCAACCTCTCTCTGCCTTTACACCTACAATATCCAGAACACTGGCGATGCTCCAAAGAAACTTAGAAGGAAAGACAGATGAGTCACATTTAAAAGGCACTTGTTTTCTGGCGAGGGGTGGGGGTGTAAATAACGACTGGAAAACCATTCACAGATTTATGCTTAGCATTAAACCCTTGTAGTATCTGAGCATTATTCACGGTGTGTATCTTCTTAGAGAGCCTTAGTATATTTTATTCACAAGCAAGCTTCTTATAAGATGATCTTGTGCATTTCCTTCCACTGCTCTGAAATTTCATACACTCACTCATCAAGGAGGTTGTTATAATAAAACAACAGATATGTCTCTACTATCGTGGATTTGAGTGACCACTGAGGTATGATTTTCAGCAGTACCTCTGGGCTGAGGTCCCTTCTGAACTGGGGCACAAAAGATACAAAGCTTATCTCAAAGGGAGATAAATAAATGTTCATTAAGTTTTGGTACCTTGAGTTGAATGAACTCTGCCATATCAGGAGTGATGATCTTGAACTACACAACTTGGTCTTAATCATGTCCTTTGACCTTTCGTTCTCTAATTGTCAGTCTGGCCACTTCACTTTCGTGTAAAATTACCTCTGTTTGCAACCCCGAGAGCCCAGCTGAAAGCTGGGCATTGATGGAGCTCATGAGTACCCATATTCATGTTGGACACCTTTGTGTTTCATTCAGGTTTTTTTCTTTTTTATGGGTGAGGGGGATAATTACTGGGAAAATAGTTATTTGGGGAAAAAATGCTCTCTTACACCTTAATTGTGATAAAATACTTAGCCTTTTGAAGGGCAGGGGGAAAAGTTGTAAATTGGGTGTTCTATCCAGTACATAGGTAGGAGGACTTTCTTCTTTTCAAGGGACAACTGAATTCCTAATCATGTTTGTATCTGCTACTAACAATGAAGCAGAGACCAAAAGAAAGTTATAAATGGTGAAAATAGGTTCTCTGCAAATTCAAAATCACTCTCTACCCAAGTCTAGCAATGACATAACTTCTAAAAAATATTAATTTTTTTCCTCTAAAGTACTTCAAAGTAGTCATTGTTTGAGTTCATATCTTGTAACAATGCCCAATATTAATTATATATGACGATGTGCAATGCTGACAATACCCACATGATAGTGACATTCTGCCACATAGCTAGTTTTAAGGCGTGAACACGATGGCCTCCCTGTAATAATCAAAAATGCATCAGGGTTATTGAGGGAAGTTTCTAATCCTCGCCCACATGTCCCCACAAGAACATTTGACAGAGTTTTGTAACAGTCATCCCACCAACTGACTAGACCTGCATGATCTACCTTTGCAATCTACATAGTCTAGTTTTCTATTTAATTTTGAATTTTTATTTTTTGCTAGGCTGATTCAGGCTAAAATGTCCGAAAAGGGAGAAAGTGAGTGAGACGTGGCTACTTACAGTTGCCATGCGAAATACTGATTGGCTCAGAATCTTCTGGGAAGCCAGCCCCAGCAAAGTGTAGCAGTGTGAAATATAGCAGCAAGGCTTCTGACCTCATAGTAGTTCAGCGGGGGGACTTTATTTTTCTACTTCACCCTGCCAAAGAGCAAAGAAGGGATTTTTTTTTTTTTTTTCCTGTAAGTCAGCTTTATTCAATTCCATGCAAAGAAATGGCCTGGAAGATAAATTCAAGAGAAAAAGGCTTCTGTTCCACATCTTCTCCATTGTAAATTCACTGACTATTGTGTTTTACATAAGGCACGTGTATCCGTTACCAAATGCCCTCTCCTCCCCCTGCATCTGAGCCCCCTGCAAAGTTTCTCCCAAGCACGGGACACAGAGTTCCTTTGTCCTGAATCATCTTAAGGCAATTATAGGTGGCTATTTCACAATTATAAAACTCTGCATTCCAAAAACTGTGACAACTGAGAAGCATTTTTGTTTTCTTTTTAATGCTAAATATTTTTCTTTTTCTCAGCAGGTTTACGGAGATCAAAGACTGCCACCCACCAGACATGTTTTGTTTGGCCAGCCCAGAATCTTTCAGAAAATTGAAGTAGTTGCCAATACTGAAAAATCAGGAGATTTCTGATAATAATCTAGATTTTCAGTTTCTTTATAAAAATCAGAATCTTTCATACTGACCTAAATGACAGTTCCCCTCAGGCACCATGCTCTTATCCCCAACATACTCCAGCTCACACAGAGGTGATGTGTGCACACACACACACACACACACACACACCTACAACTGGCCCGTTCACTGTCTCCACTACCAGTTTGACTCTTTAGTTGAGATTTTCTCCCTTGGTTTATGTAATTCTACAGTGACCTTAGACATAAACAAAACTACACAATCTATGTGTAGAAATAAGAAAAAGAAATAAGTGGATCCTTTCAGACTCTGAAGAATACTATAAGAAGAATCTGAAACCACATCCTGAAATGGTATTGTTGATTAAAAAAATCTCAAATACTACCTTGCTGTGAAACATTAGTGAATAAAAATGCCAGATACACTGTTCTACCCATCTGTATTTTCTTGAAGTGCTCTTTATGTGTATAAAAATTCTAAGTCTTGCAAATAAAAACAATCCCATGAGGGGCTGCTGGGTACAGTGAAGAAAAGACTCATAATACAGTAAATATCACATAATTCTCAGGCATATTCCAATAAGTGTTGATCTATCAGGGAAATTTATGTAAAATGGAGATATCTTTTCAGAGTAGTAAACTCTTTGAAGTAGCCTGCCAAAGATTATCTTTTTTGAACAAAGGTATTTTACAGTAGTCCATCAATCATTTAAGATTTGTGTGTAGAAATGTCAAACTCTGTAACCTAGATGTCTTTGCAAGTTAATTTGGCAAACAAACTGCTAACTTACTCTTTTTGGAACACCATTTAATATTAGATACCTATGTCTCTTTTCTTCATGCCAAAAAAAGCATTAATAAGTCCCAAGTGTTGCATTGTAACTTATAATTTCACAGACACAGCTGGGTCTTAATCATTCCTGCGATTGAAAAGTGTACATTAATTAATGTGCTTTATCGTGAAAATCAAAGAGGGAGAGAGGTTGAAAGAAAAGCATAAACAATTCCATATCTCCATCTCTGATGTGTAGATTAAAATTAAACTTTAAATGATTACTTGTTCACAGGGGCGATCCATTACCAAGAGACATAAACATGTATTTATAGACAAGTAAAAAGCAACAATCTATTCCCTCATTTATTTGCCAGTTCCTCCCATTCTGGAGAATCTGAACCCAAAGGAAAGAAGCACTGAGGTGTCTCTATTGTTTCTCATAGCTCCTGTTCAGGATAACAATAAGGGGGAGAAATCAATAACAAAAGTAAGTAAAAGATGAACAAGACACCAATCAGCTGCTACATTTTAGAAGAGAAAGTATATGGGGAAAAGGAAGAACCGGCAACGTTTACCAAGGACTCAAGAGCAGTATTATAGTATTATATAGAAGCATATTGCCTCGAGAGCTTGCATGTAATGGAAACAAAAAGGAGACTCAAAAGGCTAATTCTCATTCCTTTAAAAATCTTTGGAAATATAGGTATACTTTTAAGGATTAATTTTGCTTGACGTGACAAATGAGTCTGTATCCTTTCACAATTGCATTCATCTTTGTACAAATGTCCTACAAGCTCACAAGACAAAGTCCTGTCACTTTATTACACCCCCAATTTTAATTATTTCCATCTAAAGAATGCATGGGTCAGATGCAAAGTTCTCAACCCCAGAAGCTGGCAAGAAGAGCAATGCGTGCAGAAGAAATCTGTTATGTACGTTAATGGCTTCTTCTATAATAATCCTTACAGCCAGGATCACGGCTGAGATATGCCATTTAAATATCTCCAGGTTTACAGTAGGGCTGTCTGCCAGGAAACATAGCTGTTTTATGTGTCTTTCTATCATCATATCATCAGGTAGTTAGCATGTACATCACACGGGTGAAAGGGTTCTGGCAGTACTGGTTCATCTTGGCCAGTCCACGTGAACACTTCAACATTTTCTTCAGCTGAAGTGTTGATGTATTATTCGCTTCCTATTTAACTTTGGGTCCCAACCCTTGTCGAGATGTAGACAATACATTTTCTTTTTGAAACGATTACTTTATGGAGGGATCCCAGTTCAGTAACATTGTCATTTCCCATCCTACAGAACATGGGCTTGGGTTTCTCTCCTAGATCACTGCAGTGCAGACTGGTACCAGCTCAGAACAAACAAGAACTTTCGCTGGGTTTAACAATCTTGAGCAGCTAGGCTGCTGCAATTTAAGAGGTGGTTTAAGTAATTTTCAAAACTTTGAAAAGTGCTACCCACATATAGCATATTTATAGGTATCTGCAAACATGTGTTGATTTCCCTGTCTGTGACTGTGCTTGTATGGGCTAAATACGACCTGAGACTAAAATAGCTATTCAGAAAATTAGCTAAGGGAAGACTGTCAATATGAGGATTCTAAATAAAACATATACTTCACAAGAAAGCTTATTATACCTGAATTTTCCATCTAATTGTCTCAGCGTTCTTCTATTCTTAGCTTGAAGAGAAAAAGCCTCTGTAAACTATACCATTACTACGAAGTTATAATCCTAGACTGCTCCAACCCACAACATTAATGGAAAACCTTAATAACATTCTTAATTTTAACAGGCATCTGCTTGGTGAATTTATTAGGTCTATTTAGGTTCATCTAAAATAAATTTGTGTCGACTTTCTACATACTCTGAGCTCAAACAAAAATTTTTTTTTATAGTAATTTTCCCCTACAGTTTTTAAGACCAAATTGAATACGAGAACTGCGATATACAGATAGTATTTTGACTACTGGCTGCCATGAACCAAATGAACTGTGCAGAATGCTAACTAGCCAGGAAAGTGGCCTTCAGGTATTCCAGATCGAGGACCAAACAAAAGACACTAAAGGGAGGACTGTCTGAAAATCCTGTGAATGCATTTGTGCTGATAATTGCTTTTTAAAATAATAAAATCTTTTCAATAACTGGAGCTTCCATCCACACACACTCCCATCTCCCATGCCCTCATCAGACTGCAAGCATCATTGTATCAGCAAAGCACGAAGCAAAGGGGATGTCTGAGGAACTGGAAATGGTTATGGCATCAGAGAATGAGGTCGCCAATGGCCACATCTTACTTTTAATCAATGAGATTAATTTCATAAGAGCCACAAGGACTGGGAAGCCATGACAAGCCTACCCAGCCAAGTACCACTCAACTACTCCCCCAAATCCTGCCCTGGAAAATTCTACGGCGGCTCACAAACTGGTAGTATTTGGCCAAAGCTGACTCACAGAAAAGAAAAATATTGACTCAGAGATATTTAGGAAAAAAAAATAGGAGATTTAACATACAAATCCAGATTTCTAGCTTCTTAAAAAAAAGATCAGAGATCTGGCCTTGCTGGCCCATGGTGCACCATGGCGCTGCTCTGGAGCCGAGTGGTGGCTGCACAAAATAGAGCGGCCGGCTCTCTCCACTGGGGAACATTCCTGCCACCTACCGTTGTCCTAGGAGGCCTTTCTTACCCATTCACCTCACTGCCTGACCCCCTGGAGGCTCTGAGGGCAACCTCTCTGACACCTAGGTAAAGGACATCATCATTGTTGCATGAGGTATTCTGCTCCTTGATACCATAAACTGTATGTAAGTTGCCAAGTGTCAGCCTTAGCAAGTGGACCTCAGGCGGCCCACTCGCTAGACACACAAATGGATGGACATTGCTTCTTTTAAAGACCCATTTGGGCTGCTCCATGCACTGTCTCCCTGTCCCGCTGCAGCAAACGATACATCAATGCATGGGGCATCAATGCGTCGACTGCATGGAGGACCCGGTTGTATAGATGCAACTTGTGTCTGATATGGTATACATGGCAGCATTTTCCAGAATGTTGGCATCAAATGAACATTTGAATAATAAGTGGTAATGAGGTGAAAAATAATATATCTGGGAGCTTGCAAAGACAAAATGTTCTCAAAATAACTCTAAGTGTGGCCTTGAAATAAAGAGGAAATGATGGTAGTGGCACTTTTTTTTCCCATGATGAAAGTCATTTACTACCATGTCTCAGTAATTCTTTTAAAAAAGCACATTTTCTCTTGACATCATAGGAAGTTTTAAAGGTAATCAATAGTTCACACTGTCATTAATAGAAAGGGCATGCTAAGGCCAAGGAAGTCAGTCAGTCTCTGGCTCCCAGTGTCCTCACCTGTAAAATGAAAGAATATGAAATGTAACGATCTATAACATTTTCCTGGCCTCTGAAATTGTACTATCCTAGGTGATTCTGCCCCAGTGAAGAATGGTGTGTGTGTGAGAGAGAGGGAGAATGTGACTAGGAGGGACAGTACAAGGAGTGACCGGGAGCCAGGCCACTCCATTGTAACACATTCCAAGGCCAGCGGCACCATCTGGAGGGACGGGGTAGGGGCGGGAGGAGGAGTATGATGGCAGGGTGAGGTACTGGACCTCCACACGCCTTCCCTCCTGGCCCTAAAAGACACTGGGGAAGAGAGTCAGGCTCTGCTTGCTGTGTCAGGCACTCTGCGATCATGACAGAGGGCAGGCAGAGAAGGCTCTATGCCAGGGATCTTTCCAAAACAAACGGGGGAACGGGGCTCATTTTTTCCCTACACTCTTTCCTGGTTGCCCCTAAACAGCATGTCGTTTGGAAACTCTGGGGATAATCAATGTGTCCATGTGTGGTACTGTATGTGGCAAACATTGGGATGGAACAAACTCTGTTCATCGTAGCTCTCAGTGGATGGCAGTGGGCACAGCATGAAAACGTTGCGGAAAGTTCACCAAGCTAGAGCAAAGAAATCCCAGCATGCTATACTGCCCTGTCTCAACTTTAGGACAAAGTCCAAGTTCAATAAGCCGTTCTAACTTGACCAAAAAGAACACTGCTGTTACCATGTAATCAGATTCAGAGTTTAGTTGGGTTTTACACTAAGTCGAATATTTTCATTTTTATTACTCTAGCATTTTGACCTCATCATCTTTGTCTTTACAGCGAGACTGCCTCTAAAAATCTGAACTGAAATTGGTTTAAATGCTCCTACATGAAATCAAACTACTGCTGATAATATAAGAGAGCAGACAGAGCAGAGGGTGAAATCTGAGCTTTGAAACCCTATATCCCCCTCACCAGCTTGGACCTTTGGCAAGATGCTTAGGCTCTCTGAGCCTGTTTCCTCATCTTGAGATGCGTAAAATATGCTTCAGAGACTGACTGTGCAAAGTGCTCCAAACATTTTTGTTTATTCTTCAGTTAAGATACTAAAAATTGCCTTTTCATGGTTTTGCTTGTACTTCCTTAAGGAATTCCCATGCAGGCTCCGGATCAGCCCCTGATGTTCTACTGCTTCGGTGGGCAGAGAAGTCTCCTTCCCTCTCTCCCACCCTCTCTCCGGGACACTGAGCTTCTTATCTCTGCAGGAGGGCACCTGGGAGAGGTAGAGAGTCTGTCTCAGGAAACACACTCATATTGTGTTACTTTTTAAAAATGTAAATTATGGCACTCACACTAGCACAGAGGAAAATGATGATGTGGAGAAGGAAGGAAGGATGGGGTGGAAGTGGAGGTTTGTTGGGTACCTTCTGTGTACAAGGTACATACGCACACTACTTTATTTAAACATCACAGCAACCCAGAGACAGGCCTTATTATCTCCACTGTACACATGAGGAAACTGAGATTCAGAGAGGTTAAGTAACATGTCTTGGCAACATAGTAAATACAGCTGTCTCTTGGTATCTGTGAGTGATCGGTTCTAGGATCTCCCATGGATACCAAAATCTGAGGATGCTCAAGTCTCTGATATAAAATGGCGTAGTATTTGCATATAACGAATGCACATCCTCCTGTATACTTCAAATCATCTCTAGATTACTTACAATACATAATACAATGTGAATACTATGTAAATCATTGTTTTACTCTATTGTTTAGGGAAGAATGACAAGAAATAAAGGTCTATATGTGTTCAGTATAGATGCAATTTTCTTTCAAATATTTTTGATCAGCAGTTGGCTAAATCCACTGATGTGGAAGCCATGGATATGGAGGCTGACTGCATTTACAACACAGTGGTCAAAGGTAAAGCCAGCACTCAAACCCGGGTCTGCGTGATGTCGAAGTTTATGTTCTTCTCAGGACATCAAAGAAAGGGGAATGGAAGGGAGGTTGGAAGGAAAATGATGCTGGCATAAATGGAACCGCACTTAGGACCATACCTGAATATAGGTCGATGCATCTATGCTTATGTGGACAGAGTGGCTCGAAGTCCCTAATGGCTTCAGTAGTAAAAATCTTTAAAAGGAGTACGCAGTTGCTCCCAAATATGTGGGCATTCAAAGGCTCATTCCACTTTATTGCCCCGTGTTTGCAGGCTTAAGGTGATACAAAGAGGCAGATTCTCAGTGTTGGCAGGAACTGATTATCCCATGAGCCCCACTGTGTGAAGTGAAAACACCAGGCTGCTTGCAGCCTCCCTCAACAGTGATGTCTTGAAGTCAATACATCATAGAGAACAGTATCAGTTGTGAAGGGCAAGAACAAGGTTACCTGCTTCAGTAGCTGATAAATTAACCAGATTTGGACACCTCTAAAGTCAGTAAGGAACCTCTGTCCAGAGAGAAGTGGAAAGCAGGTGTTTGTGCTGAAAATCCAGCTTGCTCAATGCCAGGGCCCTGTCTCCCAGAGCTTAGGAATGCTGATTATTCTTGAACCAGAGGAAAAGGTAAAGAATTAATGAGGGTTTAAACAGCAGGTATCCTCCACTGATCTGGGAAGCCCATTTTAAGGACTGTACCATTAGGAGGGTGCTGCTGTCCACAGGATGCAGAGCTGGGTCAAAGAAAGCTTCCCAAACGGAATTGGAGACAACTGCGCCCATTGATCCTGTCTGAAACCTTCACTCTACCCAGTCTTCAGGAGCCATGAGGGCCACCTGTTCAGTGATATTTGCATTAAGCTCTAAGGTTCACGCCAATGAGAAAAATAGCTCTAGCTTCTTAATAAAGCATCTGGTCTTTCTTTCCTCCTCCTCTCAGCCATTAAAAGAGACATAAAAGCACCCATTTCGGAGGAAAGGGAAATGCCACAGACTTAACTTCAACACATTTTGGAGAATAATGATGGCATTCAATGGAGGATAATAATAAATATCGACTGTGTATAATAGATGTTCCATTTTAGATCTGAAACCACTGTCACCAATGCAAAGAAAAATAGTTGTAAATTCAGAAGTACTTCTAAAAAAAAATTCTTTTTAAAAAAGAAAAGCTGGTTATGAGCCTGTTGTCTTTTGAGGACAGAAGGCAAGTTTTGTCTTTCAGATGATTCTTTGTCATGACAGTTTTCTTTCTAACTCCTCATCCCCACTCCAAACACACAGCTCTGAGCCAATGCATTTAATGCACTTTGCTTAGATGTTTCAGATACAGTCTAAAGGCTCATTGGGACTCTACTGCTCTAGTCATGATCTTAGCAGGCTTGAAATATTGTCGTAAACTATCTTGAACTAAAAAAAAAACCTGCAGCAGTCTCAGCTCGGTTTACCCATGGCATGCCCCAGCTTTTTGCCATGTCCCTCTTTTTACACTTTTTATAATATCACTGAATTCAAACATCTGCTCCAGATGCAGAAACAAATACTCCCTTTATTTTACTGTTAGGAAAACTAAGGCCCCCAAAAGTGAGGTCACTTGCCAAATACCACACAGCTCAAAAGTGACACACACAGCTGAGCAGCGGTTGAGGACTCCTGACTCCTCCCACCAAGCTCTTTGCCTACATTACGCTGCTTTCAGAAAGGACGCCAAAACTCATTCCTTTCTCCTTGGCTTGCTGCCTGATGTTCATTACTTCCATTGCCTGATTTCCATTTTAGCGGTTCCCTGCTTTCAACCGGGAGGCTCTGTGCTAAGATGTTCCTACAGACAGATGGAAATGCCTCCATGCACCCTTCCCCAGGACCTCACCGATCGGTGGATGGACCTGGTAGCTCCTGCCCAATGTCCAAAATAGAACACATACACAATAAATTTTCAAAAAGAAATTAAAATCCTGCTGGAAACAATCTACCTGGAGGGTGAAGGTATGGCAGAGGTATGTAAGGTGGGATGATCAGCAACGTCTTCTGGTTGGAGAAAGCCTTGGAAGGTTGCATGATCGTTCATTGCGGAGGGGGCAGGTAGGCGCTAAGACGTTTCAGGTAGAAGAAGGTCAAGACAGCAGACTGTTAAAATGGGCAACTCCATGCTGGTTGGATTTTTGGACACACAAATTAAATTATTTCACTCTTTGCTTAAGGAATTTCAAACATTTGTCTAAAGTAATGGATGGATTTTATAATTTAACCCAAAGTTCAGTTTAAAGTGTCGTAACTGAGAATAAAGATTGTGTCTGATCCCCTTTTCTTCTAAGAATATGACAGAAGAAATAGTGGCGGGGGAAGCTCTAAAACAGCATCTCAGAATATGGGTGCGTATTTGTTCGAGGTATTGAGTATCTGGGTTATGTTCGCATTACTCTAATTTTTCGTGCGTTGGGCAGGGGGAGGGGAGAGGGGGGAGGAGGGAAGAGGGGACGGGCATATGCACAAACAATGACTGAGATGCGCACCTCCGGGGGAATGGACACACTTGAAGCTCGGACTTGGCGGGGA